>JAQZBX010049885.1:0-19804 GCA_029593785.1 Cabassous unicinctus
GCGGTAGAGGGAGGCAGAAGAGAAAGGCAACGTGATATGAGAGTGAGGACTACAGCGTGGGAGAGCCTCGACTGGCCGTGGCTGGCTTTGAAGAAAGGGAGGGGGCCATGAGCCAAGGAAGGCCAGCTGCCTCTGGAAGCTGGAAAGGGCAAGGAAAGGGATTCTCCCCTCATGCATCCGGAAAGGACGACACCCCGATTGTAGCCCAGTGAGACTTGTGTCAGACCTCTAACCTCCAGAATTGTAAGATAATAAATTTGTGTTTTCAGCCACCGAGTTTGTGGTAATGTTATAAACAGCAATAGAAAAGTAAAATACTATCGAAAAGCAGTATACAGTAGGGGTTTTGAACACAGGATCTGAAGATGAGCCAGGAATTAAATTTCAGTTCAACCACTTACTAACCATGAAATTTTGGGCAAGTCCCTTCACTTCTCTGAAGCTTAATTGACTCAGGTTGAATAACAGTAAGTCCCTCGAAGAGTGACTGGGAGGATCCCCTGGGTCAGAGGTGACCATGCTGAGATTTTTCCTAGAATTCAAACCTGCTCATAAACTTGGCCTATGAAGTGCTTCTTCCTGAGATCATTGATCCATGTGTCCAAGGTCTGTACATGGTCAATAAACTCACAGTTATCATCAGGCTTATTCTACCATTAAGACCAAAGAGAGCGTTCTCCTGAGAGTCCTCAGCATGGTCACTAGAGCAATGCAGGTTATGGGCCAATGGACTCAAACTCACGGAAGGAAGTCAAGGCCATTCCACAGGTCACTATGCGTGGCTGGGACATGCTATAGTCATCAGGCCCATGTTGACTGAAGGAGGTGCTATCTGCTGAGGTAGGCAACTCAGTATCCCCATGCTTATAGCCAGAAGAGCTGAGTTCTAATTAGCCTAGGGAGAGGCAGGTAAATCCTAGAAATTACCCCAAATGCTGCCTGGCCTCCTTCAGTCAAACCTTGCTTCTTTGGGTGTTTCCAGAAGATGAAAATTTAATAAAATTGCAGTCTCTCTTGACTTTAATAATTTGAAAATTTCTTCCCCTTACTCCCACCCCCAAAAGACAAACACTAAATATCTCTGTGGTAGCTGAGCCCCACACTCTACTCAGCAGAATGTTAATTTACCTTCAGCAAATTAAAGGAGCCAAGTCTCTGGGTTCGCCGGGATGGAATGGGGAAAAAGGAAAGGAAACGGATGTCTGAATGGCTAACAACCTACACGTGCACAAACAGACGTTAAGTGGAAACATATGAAAAAAAGATCCCCTATTAATCTTTAATAGGGTTGAAGACTTCCTAAGGAAAATGATATTCAATAGTAAATATACACTAGGTCATTTTTCTTCCAGGCAAGTTGTTTTAAGGTCAACAGAGACTTTGAGCTTAGCAAACAACACATCCCTAATATCTTCCTTCCTAGATAGAGCACAGAGAATATCACTATTGCTCAGGAGTCAGAAAATTGTGGTGTTACACGTCAAAAGGGACCATAATGAATCATTCACTGCATTGCCATCAGATGATAATTCCCCATTTTTCAGGAAATCTGTAACTCTTCTTAGTAACCATTCTTGTGTCTGACATCCTGTAGTCAACAGCCTCCCTGCCCATGCTCTACATTTTACCCAAAACTCTCACTGCTGAATTGAAAACTGATTGTTTCCCTTTTTACTTCCGGGTAGAGGAACTGACTACCATGGTCTATATAAACCAATAAACTGTGCCCTCAGCCTACCCCCTCTCCTCCAGGCAGGTCATCCCCAGCCTGACTTCATCCCATTCACAGTGATTGCAAGGGTCTCCTCTGAGCCCTCCCACCAGCTCGCCCTCACCGCTCTGAGCCCCAGGCAGAGAGGCAGCTTCTGCTTCCGCTCACAGGATCTCCTGCCCACTGCATTCTCATTCACTCTCTACTTTGTTTACAGTTTGTCTCCAATGGACAAATGTGAACACCTACAATGAGGCTGGGCACAAATACCTGTCAAATGAATGAATGAATCTGAATACCATACACTATGGCTCCCCATACCTACAGACCCAAACTCATCACCAAACCAGATACCAATGAGCAAAACCAACAGCCCGAGTCTCATTACTCCAGAATCTGTCTTAAGAATAACAATTACATGTACTTGGGGCCAGTTACAGGCCCAAGCCTTTCCAGGCCTGTATCACTGACTCCACAGGAACCATATGAGCCCAGCGACCCTTATTTTACAGCTGAGGACACCTGAGGCCCAGGAAGTCAGCAACCAGCCCAAATCCGTTGTGCTGATAAGAGTTAAGAGCCAGATTTTGAAAACAAGCCCGTGGATTCCCAACTTCAGACTCATCCCCAGAGCTCTGAGAGAAGAATTAATATTCAATATTTTAATTTTAGTTCTTGGGCTTTTGAAGAGATGTTGATGTGAGCTATGTGCTCAAGGAGGCGAAATCTGATTTAGGTGGATATCAGTGATCTTTACTAGACCCAATAAAGTGTAATGACAGAATTAGTCGACATTCTTTTGCTTAATAGTGCCTGCAGTTTAAAAACATAAAAAAAATAATATCTGCTGTTACCGCTCAGTAGGGCTCAAAAGCAATTCCACCACGAAGGACTTGCAAAACTGTCCTGGTCTAGGCCTTTTCCCCACTCACCACACTCCCTCCTCCCCAGGCCGTGTACCTGGTCACCCCCAGAGGAGGCCGCAGGAGTCAAGAAATGAGGGGCACCAAAGTCCATCTGCACCCTGGGAGGCAGGACCCCTCCCCCAAGCACACCTGGTGAAACCAGACGCCTCCTGACTATCCCCTTCCTCGCTGCTGGGACTACTCCTGAGGGTCCTGACCCTGATGCACACCATCTCCTTGGGTGCCTCCCCCACCCTGCAGAACAGACCCTCTACAGGGCTGGGGGCTGCTGTGTGTCGTGGGCAAGGGGCTGAGCCCCGAAGTCAGGCCATCCTGTTCAAAGACCAATTGCCCCCACAGCTCTTTCATCTCTGCATCTGGATCTCCCCAGGTCTAATCTGCGGACACTGGCAGCACCTCCTCCTTAGCCCAGTGCCCGGTGCAGAGCTAAGTGATCAACAAGTGCTGGATGTGAATGCTGCTGGCACTACTCTCAGGTACTTTCATCACCAGCTGCATCTCTCCCACCCACAGTCCTATGAGGGAGGTAATGGGGCAGATGCCATGCCTCCTTCACACAAGGGACCAGGTGCAGGAGAATCAGATGGATTCCCCAAGATCCCCAGCCCGGGTGCGACAGACCTCAGATGGGAGTGAGACTTCAGCTGGTGGCCCCCATTGAGGTCCAGAGGGACTGGAGGCCAGCACCCTCTGTGCCCCATGTAGAAAAAGGACACTGAGCATGACTTCCTCAAGAGGGCGCTCTCCCATGCAGGTAGGTAAGAGAGTTCCATGGACAGGCAGGATTGGTGGCACCTCTTATACATCAGAAAACACCCCTTCCTGATTTCTCAGAATCTCGGAATGCAGCCTACACAGGCACTGGGCCTGAGCTTTTGGGGTGGGCTCTTAAAGGTGCCGCAGCATCCAGCACCCAGGGCAGGGACTGGCCTGTCTTCAGCTTTGTAACTCAGCACACAGCACAGTGCCTGGCACATACTGCACAGCGGTTCAACAAAGGCAACCGACCTGTCAATCACCGAGGTTACTAAGCATTTACAATGCAAGATGCTGGGTGTAAGGTGGCGGCTGGTGGCGCGGGAACATGGATGAAGGAGATATAGTTCCTTCCCATCTCCCACCACCTGTGCCCTACCTCCCCCTCCTACCTGCATCCAACCTCCCACTACCTGCATCTGACCTGCACCACCGGCATTCAACCAATTGCCTTAAAACTGTATGCTGGAAGCCGATGTGGCTCAAGTGGTTGAGCGCCTGCTCCCCACATAGGAGGTCCCAGGTTCGGTTCCCAGTGCCTCCTAAAAACAAAAAAAACAACAACAAGCAAACAGATGAAAAGGCCAACTCAGGGGAGCCGATGTGGCTCAGTGGTTGAGCACCAGCTTCCCACATTTGAGGTCTGTGATCAAGCCCCGGCCCTGGTACCTCAAAAACAAAAACCTCTATGTTTTGCTTTGCATCTTCAGGCATAACTCAGCCAAGTGGATTTCAATCTCAGGCTAAGCTCAGGTATGTCACGAGGGGCATGAGGGCCCTTTACAGTGACTCCCCACATCCTTCCAAACAGAACCCAACTTTAGTGCAGCACAGACACTACCAAAGCGTCATCCTGTCCACAGCTCTGGCTTTCTATCCTGCCACTCCACCTCCCCCAGCTGGGCTGAGACCCCACACCCAGCCACAGCGGCATGCTATCCTCTCCTAAGTCTCAGTGCCTGTGCAAGGCCGATCTGGCTGTCCACCCCGCCGCACCTCAGATCTGCAGACACCTTGGGGAGCAACCCAAGGCGCCGAGGTTACCTGTGACACTCTCCCCATGCCTTACCCAAGGAAAAAGCTCCACCAGGTCTTTCTGGACAAATCAGCCCAAAGTTCTGCCTGCCTGAGCTGCCTAGGATGCTGAAATCCTTGAAGTGCTAGAAAGGAGAAAGCGCTGCATGCGAAGGCATTGCGTCAGGAAGATAACTCCCACAGCAGGAAGCCAAGCAGCCAGTGGTCTCTGAGTGAAGGTCAGCTGATGGCAGAGGCTCAGCAGTTCCCTAATCATCTGTACCGATTTCCACCTGGAAGGGCTCCAGCAACCAGACTCCGACAGTTCCCCCACACCTCCAGGATCCTCTGACCTGCAGACTGAGCTGGCTGGACACAAGTCAGGCGCGCACACCCAGCCTGCCTTGGTTCAAGGAGACCGCAGGAACGCTGGAGCACACACACGGCCTCCAGCCCAAGGTGGCACTCATCCTTCCAGGGCAGCGGTTCTCAGAGTGAGGTCTGGGACCCTTGTAGTCTCAGAGGGCCTTTTTAGGGGATTTGCAAGGTCAAAACTGTTTTCATAAAAATACTAGAATCTTACCTTTTTCACACTCAAGTCTCTCACGAGAGTACAGTGGAGTCTTTCCAGAGGCTACATGACATGGGATAATACAACAGATGAAATGCTGCAGCAGATCTAAGAATCCAGCCGCCTTCCAGCCAGACATTAAAGAGATTTGCAAAAATGTAATAAAACAAATGTCACACTTCTCACTAAAATTTTGTTTGGGAAAACATAGCTCCTTTTTAATAAAAAGTAAGTTCTGTAATTTATGGTAATGTAATGGGGTTTATTGTTATTTTTAAATGAATTAATAAATATGTAAACATTTCTCCAGCTTTAATATCTAATACTAAGCGTCAACAGATTTAAGCCACATGAACAAAAGCCCTCTGGGATCCCTAATAAGTTTTAAGAGTATAAAGGAATCCGGAAATCAAAAAGTTTGAGAACTGCTATTTTAAAGGGAAAATGAAACATGTTTGGTAAGAGGCACTTAAACCCCTATTGAGACAAAATTCAAAAACCTCTTATTTTAAAATTTTCATTTCAAAATGAATAAATAAAAAGCAGAAACAAAGTCACCTCCAATATCCAATCCCACACACCCAAAGAGTCTGGAAAATCATGCCGGTGGTTTAGAAGACACGCACGCTTTGTACAAGGAGCAGACAGCGCAGCCTAAGGGAACAGGGACGGGCCCGAAAGCGCTGCCGCTGCGTCCCTCGGATCCTCTGCGGAAGTTGTTCAAGATCTCACCTCCTCATCCGAGAATGAGGCCAGTATCAGCCCCCACTTGCGAGGTTGTTGCAAAGGGCTCAGCATGGTAACCGGCAGGCAATAAATGTCAAATGAATGTTGCTCAACTTGTCATCGTCCTCATCACCATCACCATCACCCACACGTTCCTGCAATGATGTCCCCCGGCTCTCGAGATGCTGAGCTCCTGAGTCCTGCACAATGATCTTCTCTGCCCTCCACCCTCACGCCCCCTCACCCACCTCCCTTGTGACTTGCTTCCTAAGCGGATGATCTGATGATTCAGAGCACAGAATCATCCAGAAGAGAGGGAGGTTCCGATCAGTCGCACTGAGTCAGTGACCACCCTTCGCAGGATCCCTCACGTCACTGACTCAGACACAAGCACCTCTGAGAACCCCGTCTTCCCGGGTACTCGGGGTCCCAGAAGCAGCACATGTCCCAGGAAGGTGCCTGCCAGCAACCCCCACTCACAATTCAGTTTAAACAACAATGGATCTCACCACTCCATGCCCAATGGTCTCGGGGCCAGCTCCGCTCACCTCTTACTGTGGATCTTTACACATTGATAATTGTATGTTCTGCACAGGAATGTTCTTGAGATGACACATGCTGCCCCCACCCCGCCCCCAAACCCGTTTTCCCTAATGGTGCAAAGTCTGAAAAGCTGGTGATGTACAAAGCTTAGCAATGTGGCCTTACATGACGGTGTTGGCATTTCCTCATTCTGCTCAAAGCTGTGGGTGCGTTAAAGTGTAAAGCCGTAAGAATCCACTCCCCCTCCCCTCCCCCACCCCACGCACACATCCTACTTTAAAGGTCTCTTTGTCTGCTACTGGAGAGAAAAAAAAAGGTTACATCTTGAATCTTAAGCTTTCTTTGTCCTCTTTGATAAAAACGTGGAAAAGTGAGGGAGAAAGGGACATATTTATTGCATGTTTGCAGTGTTACATGACAGGCATGTGGCTGACACCCTTTCCCAGAAATCTCATTCAATCCTCCCAGCAGCCCCGGGAGGATGGAGTCCCCACCTCCACTGTACAGATGCAAAAACTGAGGCCTTGGGCTGCCCAGTTCTCAGAATTACCAAAGCCAGGATGACAGCCCGGGTCTACCTCACTCACAAACACTTACTTAGCAATCGGGGAAGGAAGAAAAGGTAAATCCCAGGACTCTGCTCAGTGCAGTACTTTGCACATTGATGATTCTTTTAAATTCTTGTTTTTCTTGGGTACAAAATTTTCTGCCTAATTAAATGCTTTTGGAAATTACAAAGTGATTTCCCATTCACTGGGTTGGAAATGCCTATAGAAATGTAAATGCCAAGCTGACAGCAAGATACATAACTTGGGGTGATGCCTGGGATGGGGTGAGGGTCTGGGGCTCCTTGGGTGGTGCAGGACTCCAAGCCCTGGCTGTGAGACTCAGGCTCCGCACTGGCCTGGGAGGTGGGAAGAGGGTATGAGAGGTGACTCCAAATCTCCTGCCACAGTAGAGGAAGGTCCAGGCTGGTTTCCAAGGCCAGGCCACCAGAATGAGAAGAGATCACTTGTAGCTGGTCAGCTGTGGGTGAGCAGGTGCTGTGGTGTTCAGGGTGCCCAGCCCACGAGACCCTCCTTAAGTCAATGGGTGTTAATTAAACATAGGGCATGATCTCCTGCTTGAATGTAAGAAAACCACCTGGCAAATGAAGGGGCAAGTCTCCACACACAAAGGAAAGAATGCACTGGTCCCAAGACTATGGGTGTTTATGTCAACCGCAAACCATTCTAGGACCAGTGGGGGACAGAACAGGAAGGCAACAACCTTGGCTCAGGCTGCCAGTCTGGATGAGGGCATTCCCTGGAAAGGCTGGAGTCTCCCCCTCTCCTCATTCTGGTCTATCCCATTGCTTGCTCAGTGGAGGAAACCACTTGAAAAAGAGAGCTACACGAAATGGAAGCATCTCCTTCCCAAGATTAAACAAAAAAGAGAGAGTAGACAACAGGCAAGAAGGCGGCAGAGTAAGGAGCTCCTAGAGTCAGCTCCTGCTACAGGGCAGTTAGTAATCACCCAGAGCTACCTAAAGCACTTGTGTGGGGGCTCCAGTTGACCAGAAGTGTATCCTGCAACATCCTTGAAAAAATGGAAGGAAGAGACTGCCCATCTGCAGAGAAGATTCGTAAGTGGAGCCCTCCACACCATGGAGGCTGGTGCCCATTCTCCACTGGAGGCACAAGACGCCTTGGGAGCTATTCTGCTGCTGGAATTGGAAGCTCCGCTTCCTAAAAACAAGGGAGGAGGAGACGGTTGGGCACCAACTTCAGCTACTGATTAGTAAATTCAGCGGGCTAAAGTATAATCCTAAGAACAGCTAAAGGTTGAACCTGTCCGAGTCAGAAAGAGACCAGCGGCTGCCATCTTAACTCCACACCTGATACGAGGGGAAGCAGGGCTGACTGAAAATCACAGTGCTGGTAGGGACCAGCTTTTTTCCATCCAGATCAGATTGCAGCTCTAGCCTAAGCCCTAGGCCCACCTCAGACAGGGAGGAAGCTGGGGGGAGCTACACCAGCCTTTCCAGGAAACTATAGACCATGCTGTGGAAGCCGATGATCACCCTACTTTGGCAGCACAAGCCACTCCAGGAGCTATTCTGTGGTAGGAATTGGAAGCTCCATTTCCCAAATACAGGGGAGGAAGAGACGGTTGGCCACCGATCTCAGCTACTGATTGGTAGATTCAGCTGGCTAAAGTATAACCCTGGGAACAGCTAGAGTTTGAGCCTGTCCAGGTCAGAAGGAGGCCGGTAGCCACCATTTTGACTCCACCCCCAGCTTGAGGGGAAGCTGGGCTGACTGAAAATCACAGTGATGGTAGAGACCGTTTTCTTTCATCCAGATTGGCCTGCAGCTCTAGCCTAGGCTTCAGGCCCACCTCTAGCAGGGAGGAAGCTGGTGGGCCCTGCACCAGCCTATCCAGGTAACTGCAGGTACATTTGGCTCACACAGACTGAATAATTGGAAGTCTACCAGGGCAACTATGGTCATCTTGGCCCTGCACTTCATCGATTGCTGCCCACACCTGCAGCTCCATCCCTGCCCCAAGCTGGGGAGAAAGGGACGTGAAGCTTCATCATTCTCTCTGGGCAACCATAGTATAGGCCTGCATGAGTTGGATTATTCTACAAAGCTGTGGCTCTGCCCCTACCCCTGGCAAAGGAGAAAGTTGGGAGAAGCTTCATTGGTCCTTGGGGCAATGAGGGTAGCTTGAGCCTCCACAGCTTATAGCACCAACTACATCCTTGGCTCCTACTACACAACCAGCAAGGGAGAAAAGGCAGGAAGCCCTAAACTAAAGAGAAAAACTGCACCCAGAATAAATACTCTAGTAAGCCAGATACTAAGACACTAACAAAAAATTAGTCCACACCAAGAAACAAGAAGACATAGCCCCGTTAAAGGAACAAGTTAAGCCTCCAGATGACATAAAAGAGTTGAGAGAACTAATCATAG
Organism: Cabassous unicinctus; assembly: GCA_029593785.1. NCBI lineage: Eukaryota > Metazoa > Chordata > Mammalia > Cingulata > Chlamyphoridae > Cabassous > Cabassous unicinctus. Next base: position 9,205 of record JAQZBX010049885.1, read on the forward strand.
ATGTTCAAACAAATCTCCTTAATAAATTCAATGAGATGGCTGAAGAAATTAAGGATATTAAGACGACATTGTATGAGCATGAAGAAGAATTTGAAAGCATACATAGAAAAATAGCAGATCTTATGGGAATGAAAGGTGCAATAAATGAAATTAAAAATACACTCGAATCATATAATAGCAGATTTGAGGAGGCAGAAGAAAGGATTGGTGAGCTTGAAGAAATGGCCTCTGAAAGTGAACATACAAAAGAACAAATGAAGAAAAGATTTGAAAAATGAACAAGTTCTCAGAGAACTAAACAACAGCAAGAGATGTGCAAATATATGTGCCATGGGTGTCTCAGAAGAAGAGAAGGGAAAAGGGGCAGAAGGAATATTTGAAGAAATAATGGTAGGAAATTTCCCAACCTTATTGAAGGACATAGATATCGATGTTCAAGAAGCACAATGTACTCCCATCCGAAAAAATCTGAATACACCAACTCTAAGGCACATACTAATGAGAATGTCAAATGCCAAAGACAAAGAGAGAATTCTGAGAGCAGCAAGAGAGAAGCAATGCATAACATATAAGAGATATCCAATAAGATTAAGGGTTAATTTCTCACCAGATACCATAAAGGCAAGAAGACAGTGGTATGATATATTTAAGACACCGTAAAAGAAAAATTCCCAGCCAAGGATCTTATATCTGGCAAAACTGTCATTCAAAAATGAGGGCGAGTTTAGAATATTCACAGATAAACAGAAAGTGAGAGAGTTTGTAACCAAGAGACCTGCTTTGCAGCAAATACTAAAGGGTGTGCTACAGCCTGAAAAGAAAAGACAGGAGAGAGAGGCCTGGAAAAGAGTCTAGAAAGAAGATTATATCAATAAAAGTAACTAAAAGTGTCAAGAGTGGTGAAAATGAAATATGACAGATAAAACCCAAATATTCAGGAATAAATGTAACCAACGATGTAAAGCACTCGAATTCAGAAAACTACAACTCATTGTTAAAAGAGATTTTCAAAAGACCTAAATAATTGGAAGAACATTTCATGCTCGTGGATTGGAAGAATAAATATCTTAAGTTGATATACAGAGTCAATGTAATCTGGATAAAAATTCGACCAGCATTTTTTAAATAAATGGAAAACATGATTATCAAATTTATTTGGAAGAGTAAGGGGTCCTGAATATCCAGAAACATCTTAAAAAGAAAAAATGAAGTGGGAGGACTCTCTTTTCTGGACTTTAAGTTGTATTACCTAGCTACAGTGGTAAAAACAGCATGGTACTGGCATGAAGACAGACACATAGACCAATGGAACTGAATTGATGGTTCAGAAACAGACCCTCACATCTATGGTCAAGTGATTTTTGACTAGCCTGTCAAACTCACCCAGCTTGGGCAGAACAGTCCATTCCACAAATGGTGTTGAGAAAAGCGGATATCCATAGCAAAAGAAGGGAAGAGGACCTCTATTTCACACTTATACAAAAATTAACTCAAAATGAATAAAAAACCTAAATATAAAAGCAGGAACCATAAAGCTTCTAGAAGAAAATGTAGGAAAGTATCTTTAAGACCTGGTAGTAGGTGGTGGATTCTTAAAGGAGATAGGAGAAGGACTGAGATGGACTATTGATATTTAATGTATGTAGAAGTTTTAATTATCTCTACTGTAAAAGTGTGGAAATGTACAGAGTTGATGGTAACACATTATAGTGAGTAACAGCTGGTTTATAAATGGGGATGTGCTGAAAATGGTAGTCTAGGAATGTAAATGCCAATCGACAGAAAGCTAGAGAATAATCTAGGGACTGAATAGCACAGTAAACCCAGAGGTGGATGAGAATTGTGGTTGTTGGTACAGATGCAAGAGTGTCCTTTGTGAGCTAGAGCAGATGTACATCACTTTTGCAGGGTGGAGGGAATGTGGAGAAGCATGGGAAAAATACAACTGGAGTGACCTATGGACTGTGGTTAACATTAATAATGTAATATTCTTGCATCTATGCCAAAGATTTACTCTGTTGATAAAGGGGGAGTATGGAAAATGTGTGCCAAATGTATGCTACGGACCTGGTAATAATCGGATGATATTATCTCATAATCTGTAACAAATGTCCCACCACAGTGTGGTGTGTTGATGGAGGGGTGTTGTTTGGGAATTCTGCACATGTGCATGATTGTTTTGTAAGTTTACAACTTCTGTCATAAAAACATATTTAAAAAATAATAATAGGGTGGGTTGGGGGGGAAATACACCAAATGAAGATAAGAACTATAATTAATAGTAAGATTTTGACAATATTCTTCCATAATTTGTAACAAATGTCTCATGACAATGCAAGGTGTTGGTGGAGGGTTGATGTATGGGAGCCCTATATAATGTTATGCATGTTTGCTTTGTAAGTTCACAACTTTTACTATACACTTACTGTTAATGTGTGTTCATGTATAAATGATATAATAATAATAATAATAATAGGGTGGTTTGGGGGAAAATACTTTGGTTAGTAGTAATATTTTGAGGATGCTCTTTAATCATTAGTTAAAAACGTTTAACATTGCAAGGTATTGGTAGTAGGGTGAGGTATGAGAGCCCTGTATGATGTTATGCATGTTTGTTTTGTAAGTTCACAACTATTGCTATACACTTATTGTTTATGTATGTTCACATATGAGTGATATACTTCAATAACTTTTTTTAAACCAGTAAAAAAAAAAATAGAGTGAAATCTCTCTGGCTGGGTTTAAGTATGGGCTTGAGGTGAGAAACCTAGTTAACTATATTTGTGGACTTCATGGTTCCTTATTCAAGAATTTGCCAGAGGGCAGACCACAAAGGGCCCCCTTTGAAGAGGAGCAGGCTGCAGGGCAGTGGAGGGGATCAAGGGAGTAAGGCCTCAGCTGTCCAATGTCTCAGACAAGGAGGTCTGGGTATGAGGAGCCCCACCCACCCCCACCTCAGCACTTCAGGAACGACTCCAAGATCTCGTCCTCTGCAAACCACACGTCTGAGGTTTTTCCTAATGATTAATGTAATGGCCACAGGGCAGGGAGAAGGGAGAAGGGAAAACACTTGGCTGACCCCAACCTGCTGAAAAACCAAGGATTATTTAGAGCCGGCTGTCACTCTGCGACAGCCAAGAATCCATCTAGCCAGGTCTCTGATACCCACCGCCTTTGGGTAGGTGAGGGTGGAGGACTTGGGACTCAAGTGCCAGTTCAGCAGGGCATGAAGGAATTCAAAGCAGGTGAGCGGAGCTTCTGGGAGACGGGCATGTGACTTACACGTCTTGGTACCCTCAGTGTCAAGAAGGCTGTGCTCAATAAATGTGCCCCGAGTGAATGACTAAGTTAGGAAAAAAATAAGAAAAAATATTTGTAGAAATGACTCTTTTGAAATCAGTAAGCTGTCACAGAGAAACCACTCTATAATAAGCAGTAAATGCTCAAAAGCAAATCAGATAAAGAAGTTAATGACCATGTATTACCTGAGTAGCTTTTATTAAAAAAAGATTCTAAGAGGCTCTGGTGGACATTATGTTCCAGTTCACTCTGAAAACTGTCTTTAAAACTGATGCTGTCTTCGTCCCTGGGCCATAAAGAGCATCTGGATTCAGAAGCTGGCAGGATTATCACGCTGGCTGTCTGGAACTAAGCATAGCAAGGCTGAACAGGCTAAGAACATTGTATTCTTGTCCCAAAAGACAGCCACTGGGTAATAGTGACAGAAACCAGGTTAGAAGAGTTAGCAAGATGGGATTTATTGCCACCTTCTCCACTTGGGAGGGTGCTCCCTGGGCTAGTCCTTCCCCTGGCTGACCCTTCCCAGGGTGGCTGGGCTGATTAGAGATCATGTTTGTGAGGTGTGTAGCCCAGCACTGCTCACCATCAATGCCCAGTAAATGGGTTCATTTTACCTCCCACGCCTTATCTGAACCCACAGCCCTGGGCCTCTCCCGATACGACCACAGCTGCTCTTCCATGTCATCATCCTCCCAGCCCCAGCTCAGATGCCAGCTCTTCCAGGAAGTCTGGGTTGGTTGTTCTCACCTCTTCTCCCATAGCACTTTGCACCTTCCCCATGATAGACCAGCACACCGCACTATAACACTGCCTTCCTCTCTGCACCGTAGGGGGAAACCAGGTCTTTACTCTTGGCACAAGTTCAGGCCAGATGGATGGATGGGTGGATGGATGGATGGATGGCTGGCTGGCTGGATGGATGGACAGAACGGCCTCTGTGCTAAGTCCAGGGTCACTCTGAGTTCTCCTCCTCCTTCTCAGAGTGTGATTGATATCAACAGCCCTACCCTCTTCTTCCTAAGACTCACAGGTTTCACTGCATAGAATCCCTTTACCTCTTTGATCACAAGGTGACAGGCTGCATGTGTGGACTTGCTGGTAGCTGGGCCCACTAAAGAGAAGGAGGCAGACAAGCAGAAAGGAGGAGACAGGTTAGAGTGTGTGTGGCCGTGGCACTGAGCCATTGGTTCTGGCTGTCTCTCCTGTCCCTCCCTCCCTGGCGCTCTGAGTCAAATGCCCACTGTGAAGCCTAAGCAAGTTGTAACTAGGTTTTCATCATGGATGGAAAGAGTCCTGATGAGCATGCATTGAGGAAATGCAGCCTAGCCAAAGCAATGCATTATCTTCTTCCCCTGCCTCCCACCCGAGTGACAACTCTGCCTCTCTTTTCTCTGGTCCCATTATTCCTGGCTCCTGTCGGCCCAGACACCAGGTGAGAAACACCCTCATTATCCTCCTCCTATCCCAGGCATTCAACACCTCATCAACCCCACCTTTCCATGGTGCCTATGGTATTTCCCCACCTCCCCCGAATCCTGCCCTCCAAGGCCACCTCTCATCTGGTCTGCAGCAGGAACCTCCTCACTGGCCTCCTGGCTGCCAGCCTCTGCCCCTCTCTCCACACAGTTACCTGGGAACTTGCTCTAATGCCCAGCTGATTAGGTCTCTCTCATAAATCTTTCACAGATAAAATCAAAATGCTTGAGCATGGCATGCCAGTGTCTTGCCTTTAGAGCATCCTGAATTTTCTCCCTTTGCCTCCAGGACAGTCCCCCAGCCCCAACTTCCCAATCCCACCATTGCACACCTCCCCTCAAACTGAGCTTCCTTCCTTCTGCTTGACTGCCCCTGTGTCTCAGCCACAGAACCCTGATCTGAAAATGGCTCCCGAGTCCCTCTACCATGACACCTCCTCCCCCCAAGAAAGATGGGGCTCTCCAGACTCCTTGGGTAGAATCAATTCCATTTCTTTCCTATCCACTTTCAAACTCAAAGATGGTAAAAGACAGTTTCAGTGCCCAGACTCCATCTGTCCATGTGGATCCAATAACTGACAGCCTGTGCAAATGCAGAAGAAAAAAGAGTCCATGGGTCTTTCCATCTCAGAGCCAAGAGTGACAAAAAGTGACTTGGGTGAGGGCATGGGTGAGGGCAGGTGAAAGAAGGGGCAAGAAAAACGAGGCAGAGAATCTGAACCAGGCAGGTGTGGGGAGCGGGGCGGCTGGAGAGAGGGAGAAGGCAGAGTAAAGCTCAAGCAGTGTTTTTTAGCGACAGGCTCCAAGAGGAACAGACAAGTGGCTTCACACCCGCCTCTGCCAATGGAGAGATAAGGAAGGAGATACAAGGCGACAAGATAGAGTGAGCTGGAGCTGGCTACCCTCTGATTTCACGGCTCGGCTCGGGTTACCCCTGCGAGCCAGACAGGACGATGAGCTCTGACACTGCTTAGCTGGTGCGGAGCGGCCATGAGTCCAGAGGCGCAGGCAGGGAGTGGAGGCCCTGGAAGATGCAACAAGGATGCTCGTCCCGGCCTGGAGAAGGCAAAAGCAAAGAGGGCGGCAGCAGGGGGCACGGACTTCCTTGCAATTCTCGCCGCAACAGGTCCCCAGTGCCGAGACGGGGAGGCAGGAGTGCCAGGCAGGTGGGGCGCATTAAAGAGAGCCGCTCAGTGCTCTGGGCACACTGTTAAAGACACCCGTGTAATCATTTGAAATGAAAACTGCTCAAATGAACTGGAAAATGTTTTACTTGTATTTTCTCATATTCCCGAACCTTTCTTTCCATGGTTCAAAAGTTTGCATCGTCTAATTGCTGATTTCCATTTGTGAATGAATCAGCGTAAAATAACATTAAGTGCCAAATTAATCTACCCATCTAGTTTTAGGCATTAATTATCCTCTGAGCCATTTTCTCCTGCGCTTGCCGCATGTCAAGACAAGCCTGGATATGGTGGTGCAGAATCCAGCTTTCTACCCAGGAAGTTAGCCCAAGCAGCACAGCCTGCCCTTGATCTCTAACATCGGCAGTTTATGTGCAGAAGGGATCTGAGGCCAGGCCAATGAAACACATTTCTCACGTGTCAACCGCACTACTCGTGTTTCTCACAGGTAAACGAAGTGAGTTACAGGAGCAGTAACATGTTGCGTGGTTTTCTCACACATTTCCTCAAAAGCCCCAGTTAACAAATTAATGACAATACAGTTGCTCTACATATAACAGGCTCACCCCCAGTGTGGAAAATGTGGTGCTGGCTGGGGTTGAATTTTGCCAATTATGTGTGCTATTCCGCTGGGGCTGTACCTAGGGGGACCTCTCTGGTTCTGCCAGAAGTCCCCCAAGTCTCCTGGATTTCTATAAGACCCTGAGTCCCTGGGAAAAGGTAGAACCAGCTAGCTGGGGTCTTGATCTTGGAGACTACGGAAATTCCAAGGCTGGGTACCAGGAGGACTGAGTTCATCTCCTGGAAGATCAAAAAAGCCTCGGGGACAAGGGACATAGAGCCCCTGATCCCGTCTCCCTTTCTAAGTTCAGCACTATCAGAACCTTTCTAAAAGGACTGAGGTAAGCCTTGAGCAAGCACTGTTGGCAAGGAAGGATGCAAAAGCAATGCTCAGTCCCACCGAGGAATGCACTCAAAGGATAGGAGAGTCTAGGCTACTGGGCTTCAAGGTGAGGGAAGGCTCTGGCCTGAGCCCCTTAGGGCCCAGCCCCCAGGTAAAATGCCATGCTTTGGGCACCAGTGGGCACATCCATGAGTTTGGACTAAGAGTTGTAACTCTGATGCCCAGTGACACAGCACCTCTGCTCCATGTGTAGAATGGCTGAAAAGGCACTGCCACCTAACCACAAGGCTTCCTCTGCGTCGTGCTCAGCAGTGACACTGGGTAGCAGCAGTTCAAGCAACAAGGCTGCTCCCTCTCTGCTTGGCATCGGAAGCCAAATGAGTTTGAGAGTATCCATCTGTGATTCTTAAAGAGGAAGAGGAGAGGGAGCATGCTCCAGAGGAAGATACTAGATCTCCTGTTAATTAAGAAAGCTGAGGTGCCTACATGACTAATTAGAAAAATAAAACAGATATGAACATATTTGTGTCACCCTGAGCCAGTGCTTAAGTGCTGAGATTATTTTGTATGTCAGAGTTTGGAGAAAAGGAAGTTAGGTGTAAATTTAAATTACGTATACATAACAACTTGCATCAGGAATAAAAGGATATGCTTTCATTATGACCAAACACAGTCCTGACATTCTTGCAGGCACTAAGGAAAGCAGGCAGAGGAAAACTGGCAAGGGAGACAGTGCTTCAGGGGAAGAATGTGAGGCTTTTAAATTGCATTACACTCTTCTAATACTACCTCCGCATGTGCTTTTCTGTAGACAAGCTTGGAAGCCCAAGCAGGCAAGCTCTCGCCTTTCCCAACCACCCCAAGAGGAAAGGAACCTGTCAGCTCCCCTAAAAGGGAAGAGGAAAAAGAAAAACAAAGTCAGAAACAAAAGCTAAAGTTGATCCTCATCTGTTTGAAGGCACCAGGCAGAAGAGAGACAAGGTTTTGCGCAGAGGCACAGTCGGACCCTGGGGAAAGCAAACCTGTATGCCAAGAGTTGGAAAAAATTAAGTGCAGGGAAGGTTTAATGAGCTTGAGCAGCTCTTTGATAGTCGCTGATGTTGAGGAAAATGGAACATTTGAGAGTGTGAGCTTCCCAAAAATATGGTTTTCAGGAAGCAATTTTCCCTCTTGCCATCCCTTCCCTTTGGGGATACTCAAATTAGGCCTTAAGTCATCATGTTGACCGGTGCCTCCCTCTGGAGGTGTAGGGTTAGAGCAACTGTAACGTGAAACCTGCAGAAACCCCCTGCTCCAGCTAGTACCAGCTGCTGCTCTGGAGAGGAATATCAACAACCGCCTCCAACCAAGATGGATGGAAACGGGTTGGAATAAAAGGCATAAAATTAAAGATGAGATTAATAAGATCTGATGAACAAAAATGCCGCTAGCCAACATAGCTGCTTAAATTACATTTACTACATCTGATGGGAAGGGGGTAATCATGAGTAATAAATCCAGGCTCTGGAAAGAAATTATGGTCTAAATAACTTAACAATGGGGGCAACACCAGGGGAAGGCACTGATTCACCTTCCTAGGAAAGACTCAAGATGGTATAAAACCCATCGATCATACTGAGACAAATGTCACAGGGTAGCCCCGTGGCTGCTCTAGGATTTGGATCCCTCTGAGTTCTACCCAGAGCCAAACATGGGACAGCAGCCTAAACATTCCCTCCAGGCCACCTTCCTGTCCAGCCTGCCTTCACCCTACAACCTAGTGGCTCTTGTTCACTACACCCAGACCTGGGTATGATCAGGTGAAATCAGTTATTAGGAAAGGACTGTGCTCTGGCCTGTTGTATATTTCTGTCCCATCAGCTGAGTCCACTCTCTGTTATCGGGGATGTCTCAACACAAATGGTTCCTGGAACCTGTCCTTCCTACAAGGTCACTCTGAGGCCCCAATAGCATCCAAACCAATCTGTGATCTGCAGGTTCCTCTTGCCACTTCCCTCTGAGCACCCCTAAGTTCTCAAAATCCCAGCTATTTTTCACTATCACTTAGCAGGAAAGAAATCTGATTTAACTAATTCATACCAACCCTCCAAGGATTCTCTCCTTTTAGAAGAGAAGGCCAGGTAATGCAAATTAACCACTAAGGGTGGACTTTCTGCCCATTTGGGAGAGGTCACAGACCTTCTCTGGACCCTGATATGGAAGAGGAACCATGAGAGAAGAGAAGGTAAAGGCTTCTCCCATGCCCCAGTTGTCATTCAACCAAAGGAGGGCTCATTCGCCACTCCTCCCTGACAGCTCCCATTCTCAAGGCAGGACCAAAAGCCCACGTTTCCTGGACCTGTCAGTGAACAGGATGACATCTTTCTGTAGAGGTGGGGAGGGGCTGCATGACCTTACACCATGTAAGACCTTGGAACCCTAGTGCTGCTCCCAGAAGAAGGATCCCCTCTGTCTCAAGACAGGGTGCAGGAATCTGTTTCAGATCCAGGGGTCTTCAGAATATCTGCTCCCTCCCATCCCTGCACCCTGTGCTTCATCTTCAGGAGCTGGGATGATGTTGACTCTCTGGCTGATTGGCTGCCCCAGGTAACTGGCTGTGGTGAGGACCTGACTTGTCCTCAGGACCCTTCTAGCACAACCATCCCTGGCTCTCGCCCACAGCTAAGAGGGTCTCAGTGGGGCATGGAGGAGATGTGCTTCTGGAACACCTGACTCCTCCCAAGACACAAACTCTGCACTCAAAATGCTTGATCATCTGAGTTCTTCCTCACAGAGCAGGTCACCTGCTTCCAACTTAAAAAGAAAAAGGTGAAAGGACATTATGCCCTGAAAAACCTCAATGTGAGAGAGCTACACAGATAATGAAGAATTTTGTGTAGTTTTTTGGTGACTATTAGAGCTGGTTTAAGGAAAGAAGGGGATCCTCAAAATATTAGACATTTTTCTTGCTCTCTAGGGATTAAGAACCTATCAGGAAATAAGCACATAGTCATACCTTCCTCCAATTCATTTGTCCATCTGTCTAATATTTATTGAGCATATAGAATTTTGTCAGAGATGGCCATTTGAAGACTCTTGGCTTCTTTGTGGGGGACAAAGCACAGGTGTCCAATTTGTGGTCCTGTCTGAACTCCCACCTGTTCTTCTGAATGAGGCATCACTGTAGCCTCATGCTCCAAAGACTCAGGTCTCTGCTCACCAAAAGTCCACCTGCTTCAGTCAGCAACTGAACTCAACCCTAAGTTCCAGAAGGATACATACCCCACTGCTAACTGTGGTCAGTGTGCTCAGGCTCCCGGTCTGCTCTCCCCTACTTTGCTTTCACTGGGATCTTGTCCTTCACCTGGCGATGCCGGGATCTCTGATCAACTCTCTGTTTTGAGTCTAATAACTTAATGAATTCATGTCATGGAGAAAGGATTGGGGTACTGCAGCAGTTTGATATTGTTTATAAATTCCAAAAATAGATATTAGATTTTGTTTGTAAACTGGTCTGTTCCTCTGGGCATATTAGATTGTATTAAATTCAGAGGTTTCACTTTTACTTGATTAAATTATGATTAGGGCTTTGATTTGGCCATGTCAGTAGGACATTGAGTCCCCGCCCCCTTGGTGGGTGGGGACTCACAGAGGAAATGACAAGGCAGAGGAGAGAGTTGGAGTTTTGATGCTGGAGCCCCAGGAAGAGAGCAAAGCCGTTTGCCTATAGCTTAAAGCTGAAGACACCAGAGCCCTGA
>JAQZBX010049886.1:0-19802 GCA_029593785.1 Cabassous unicinctus
GTGCAGGTCAGGCTAGATGACACGCAGCTACAGCCACATCTCTATGTCATTCCTGGTTCCTTATGCTCCCCTGGTGGAAGGAAGGGGCCACCACAGAGAGAGATCTTTTAGAATTGCAAAGGTCTTTCACTTCCTGGGCTCTGGGCAGTGAGGGGGACAGAAACACACACCTCTGCCCTACTCAAGAGCATGTCTAGGGGGCGGCAGGCAGCTGTTCTTACTCAGTTCTTGGGAAAGGATGTGGCTCACACCCTCCGGGATAACTGAGTGCTCTGTTTCCCCCTCTGCTAACAAAGGTGCTGGTGGTTTTCCCAGGAATAAATCAGTTAGAGATAAGATTACATGAAAGGAAATCATTACGGGATTGCAAAAGGGAAATATGTTTTTAAAATATTTTTCCAGGATCACAATAGAATGCTTTGCAGCCTCCAGCCCTTCCTCTGCATTAGTGAAAGTTACACATCTCTCAGCTATAATTCAGTACATCTGTACAGACTGATAGAGGTAATTACACCATTGCAGGCAACCTAGCAGGGCAGGCTAATAAAATACTCCCAACTCTCTTGTGATACTGAACTTGAAGAGCTGGTTCTTCTTCTTTCATATATATATATATATATATATATATATATGGAAAGAATAATAAACCAAATGAATGGGGACATTCATAAAATGTCATTCATATTCTTGAAAATAGAGTGTTTTCTTCTTTCCCCACAAATAAAATTCAATATATTAGTTATAATCTTCTAAGCTTCTGCTTATCTTACATAATTCTTGTCCCAGGCAGCAGGAGTCATAGAATTTAGAGAAGACCTGTTCATATCCCAACTCGGTCACTTCATTAGCTGTATCTGTGGGCAGCCTACTTAACCTCTCTGAGCTTCTGTTTTTCTCCCTTAAAAGATGAGGATTGGAGATATCTACCTCATCCCATAATTTTGAGGATTAAATCAGATAATGAGAGCACTTCATCCCCTCTAGCCTCACGGTACTTATTAGTCTGTTCTATTAGTCAAAAAATATTTGGTGGATTCATTTTAGGCTCTGGGACCCACAGAAGAAATGACAGAGGCTCAAAGGTTCGAGAGAACGAGGTGGATTCGGAGAAGGGAGGCAGTGATCACAGGAGAGGAGGGCCAGGGCAGGGCCAGGGCTGGTCTCAACGTGAAGACATAGGTGGAAAGCAACTTCACCTGGAGGAGACATTACGTACAGAGCCTTCTCCTTCCCTATAGGTTATCCTGTAAAGTTCTAGGCAAAAGGAAAGAAGATGGCATGACTCTTTTAATCCCTGAGAATCCATTAACGCTGCTGCTATAAGAAAAAAAATACGACAGGATTTGTCCACTATGGAATATTCAGTCCCTATTAAAACTAGTTATTGTTTGTCTTTCACAAGTTGTGCCTGAAGCACTGCATGAATCATCCATGTTTTGCTTTACAAAATATACATAAACGCTACAGTAACATCTAGTCAACAAAGCATTTTAAAGTTTATCTTATTTCCTTTACTTTGACTATAAATTCTGAGGCTCCTTATTTAAGTCCATGCATTTATTAAAGACAAACAATTGTGCCTAAGGAGAAAATTATATTTCCTTTCTTTGACTTTTTCCTCTTCTCTGAATGGCAATCACGGGTTCCAGATGTCACCTAGCTGGGGAAGGTAGTCTTTCAAGCTGAAATTCCCTTGTCAGGAGGATTTGTTGCCTAAACTCCCATCTTAGGACACCATGACCTGCCTTTCCTGCTAGTCCCTCTCTTAGGGCCCCCGCCGCCCCCTCCCCTGCCCCACCGCCCCCTCAGCCTCTCGTTTCCAATGGCTCTGCACTACAGGAGGTGAGCTTGACACAGACGCAACGCAAAGGTCAAGAGATGCTGTCACTAACGCAGGAAGAAAATGAGAAATGTGTCAGTTATCTACGCTATTTTTGCATGAACACCTCCTGATGTATCTTATGCTTTTTGCTATGTGGTTCGTTCCTTTGAAATGAGTCAGTTTACATGGCAATGTTAATTTATTTGAGCAGACATGTGGCAACATAGCTTCCCTCTGCAAATCAAAACAAAACCAAAACTGTGCTGGATAAGTATGCGAATACCTGTTGTTAGATTCAGAGACAAATTTCATTTTGGAAATTCCACTCAAATCAAAATAACAACAAAATGTAATAATAAATAACAAAAACTCCATGAAGAGTGATCCATTAGTTGAGCCAGATTTATCAGGGTTCTACCAGAAGTCCTCCTAGATAATAACATTCTTTATTCTCCCTTAGTCAATTGTAGTGACTTCCAAAAAGTTTAGATCCTAGTTAGTAGAACTGAAGTTCTAAACCCAAGCCTATAATTTCCTTTTCATCTTCCAGTAAAATGATCAATTTTGCTGTTGAATATTTTTTAAAACTCTACATATTATCTGGGATTATGAAGAAATAAGAATTTTATATGCATCCAGTAAAAATAAATACAATTTAAAATGTTACTATTGGAAAGATTTTTATTTTTTAAATTTCATGGATAAATTTAACTGCAATGGATATCTGTCTTCAGAACAACAGGGTATTTAGAGTGAAGAATGTACTATTCCACTGGAAATTCCATTACTGTGTAACATGAATAAATCCCTACTTGGTTAATTAAAAATTGACATAAATCCCCAAAATAGAACACACCACCCCCTCTGCTTATCCCCATTTATATGTCTTTCAGGGATTGGACAGGCATCCATGAATCCATCCCAGAATCTGTCATCAGAGAAATGCCGAAGTAAGCAGAACCCAATGATGGTTAACTCAAGGGCAAAAGATGAAGCATGCAAGGACCCACTGCTCCTCTTGGGCACTGAGAGTGATTTCGCGGAGGACTCCAGCCCATGGTGGTGGGGATGTCGTGGGCAAGGGGAGAATGTTTAGACATCTTACTAAGAGAGGAGAGCTGGGCATAAGGGATGACAGCAGAAGGTCTGCTATCCGAATCAGGGCACAGAATGAAAGTTGAAACAATTGCAACTGTGACTTAAGTGCTTACCATGTGTCAGGCTCTGCTAAATATTTTGCTTTATACATATAATAGACAATAAATATTTAATTCTTACAACGATCTATCCTACAACCAAACACCTAATGAGATCAGCATCATTATCGCTTATGTTACAAAGAGAAGATCAGGGATTTAAGTGGCAGAGCCAGAATTCAAACCCAAGTCAGTCAGGACACAAAAGTCGGTGCCTTTCCCCAAAACTAGCTTGCACTGGTGCTTTATTCTCTCCCATCTAGTATCTAGTAATAAGTTCTTGAGACCAGAAGTTATGCCATCTCAGAAGTTATGCCATCTTTTATAATCACTTCCAGTACCTGATAGCACATTTTGTGTAGAAATGCATGTGATTGACTAAGAATTATTTAGGTTATAGAATGAGGCAGAGCTAAAACAAATGGCCTTTCACTGACAGTTACAAAGGCTTACAGAAGATCCAGATGAGTTGTACAATCTATAATATCCTTGGAAGAAACAACATAAAACATTTTCTAAAATATTTTATCAAGGAACAGACACATGCTTATCTTCACTGATGTAAATTAAAATAAGCTTGCTCTAGCTGGAAACCAGTTACCCTTGGATGCCTGTCTTTATAATACAAATGTGAAATAAAAACTATAGAAACTTGATTTAGCACATAAAGCCCTTGGCAAAAGTTCAGTGACTTTTTTTTCCCTCCAGTTCATATCATCCAGTTCATCAAATCCTTCCACTGAGTTGATCTCTTGGCAGAGTATTCATCATGATCTGAGCATCTAGTCAACCTCTTTTAATGGAGGTCAGGAGTGAAAATTAAGTAGCATGGTTGTGAATTTATTTAATACATCATACTTCCTCTCTTCTAGGTGTACAGAAGCTTCCTTTTGGGACTTTAGAATGGCTGCCTCCATCAAGGGAAGAACATCTTCAAAGAACCCTGGTTGGCTCAGCCATCAGCTGCTAACAGCAATGGTAGTTAGAAACTGCTTGCGATTCCCCTCTGTAATCAATTTTCAACCAGCATTTGGGGATTTTAGGTGTAGTGACCTTTAAGACAGAGGGTCTCAGACTCTGAGATTTTACAGACAGGGGAATAGTTTCAAAAGGATTTTGAGATGAAAGTTAGAACTATCTACCTTTTAATTTTGCTAGGTCAAGGCACTGAATAAAACTCACTTTCTACAAGCACTATCACTTCATAAAAACATGACATTTTAAACATCAAAAGGTAGAAAGGCCATACTCTTAGAATAAAGGAACAAATATCAGTTGGCAACCTTGCATAACATTTCCCCATGGAAACATGAAAGCTTCACCACTGACTGCCATCCAGGAACCAGAATTTGGGAGTGATGGTTAATGCTACCAAATGGCAATAAATTTATCTTTAAAGTGCATGCCAGGGACTGTTGTGCAGTCCTGAGTTCTACTGGACAAAATATGTCCATGTGGTTCTTCTATCTAGTGAGTGTGGCTGCTTTAAAAGTCAGGTCCATGGGAGACTTGAACTCAGCTAATAAAATGGAAATGAACTTTTGTGGGGTATAATTTCTCTTTTAAGGATAATATAAAGATGACATTACTTTATCATAGTTTATAAGGGCTTCACAATCTACCCTTAGTCTTCCTCTCCAATCTAACCTCTTCTTGTTCCGTGCGCACATCCCCTAGACACAGCTGCTCTCTCTCACATGTAGTTCCCCATGTCAGAAATATGCTTTCAGATCTTCTCTACCAAAAAATCTTACATTCACCCATCAAAACATAGAAGCAACTTCTCTTTTGTGATGTCTTCCCAGTCATCTGGTTGCAAAGCATATGGATTTGCCCATAATACACAACATTAGAATACTAGCTATCCTGGTTCTGGTTGATTAAAAAAAATAACAGAATGAGTAATACAAAGATTCACACTTTAGAACATGCTTACTATGTGCCAGGAGCTGTCCCGGGACAGGTTATTCCTTATCTATAATCTTCATGGCAATGTTCCATGGTTGGCACTATAATCCCTGTTTTCTAGAGGTGGGAAAATAAGGCCCTAAGACTTAGGTAGTGATTTGCCCAAGGTCATATAGCAAGAGATGATTTTGTTGTGCGCTGAGCTCAAGTGTGTCTGACTTCAAATCTTGTGCTCTTTCCAACATTCCATGTTGCCTCCGAATGAGATCTCAGATTAGATGCTTTAATATTTATGCTTTAATAATATTTATTGAGCATGTACGACAGCACCTATATAGGACTTACCTCCCTTTCTTTTCTCAACCCACTCCATGAGGCTTTTGTCCCCACCACCCTGGTGCAACTGCATTCATCAAGGTCAGCAATGACCTCCACCCTTCCAAATCCAACAATAATCTTATAGAAATTTTTGACTCATTTGATCACCCCCTCCTTCCTAAAATGCTTTCCTCATTTGATTTGTGGGATATCATTCTTTCCCAGTTTTCCTTCCTCATTTTCCATCCTGGGATTCTTCACTTCCTGACCTCTAAGGCTATAGTGCCTCAGGGATCAGCCCTTGCTCTCTTCTCTTATCTACACTCATTTACTAGGTGACCTCATCCAGTCCTGAATTTAAACACAACTATAACCTGATGACTCCAAAATTACATCTCTGGCCCTACGTTAACCTCGGAAGTTCAGACTCATATCTCAGTGGCTTGCTGTCTCCACCTGGATCTTTAACATGTCCCCAACAGAACTCTGGGCCCACCCAACCATACATGCCCCTCTTTAGCTTTCTCATTAAATGGCAACTTCATTTACCGGCTTCTTGATCCAAATCCTGGAAGGTCATCCCTCAAACAATCCACAAGTCAGCACGTGATGCTCTACCTCTCAAATGCACTCCAGTCTGACCATTTCTTATTACTACCCTGATTCAAGCCACTATCCTCTTACCTACTGACTATTGCAATAGCTCTGCTTCCATTCTTGTCCCCTACCATGAAGTCCCTACAGGGCAACAAAAGGAGAAAAACCCATACTGGATCATGCCAGTCCCTTATTCAAAATCCTTTAGTAATGCCCCCAACACTCAATATAATCCAAATCACTGCCTTTGTCCACAGGTCCTACAGGATCTGATGACCAACGATGTCATTTCTACTACTCTCTATTTGCTGCTTCTGCTTTAGTCCTCTTCCTTGTCCCAGGCAACTCCATGCTCCTAGCTTCAGGGTTCTGCATTTACCATTCTCTTTGCCTGGAACACTCACCCCCCTGATCTTTTAGAGGACCGTTCCCTCCCTTCACCCAGATTTGTGAGTCCATAAATAAAACCATGTGTCTATGGTCAAATGGTTTCTGGCAAGATTGAGAAAACTATTTAATGGGAAAGAAAGTCTTCAACAAATGGTGCTGGTACAACTGGGTGGCCACATGGAAAAGAATGAAGTTGGACCCCTACCTCATACTATATTCAAAAGTGAACTCACATATAAGAGCTAAAACTATACAATTAACAGGAGAAAACATAGGGCAAATCTTCATGACCTTGGATTATTCAGTGGTTTCTTAGATAAGAGACCCAAAGCAACAAGCAATCAAAGAAAATCAGATAAATTGAACTTCATCAAAATAAAAAAAAAATGTTTGTGCTTCAAAGGATACTATTAAGGAAGTGAAAAGATAACTTACAGAATGGGAGAAAATATTTGCAAATCATATTTCTGATGAGTTTAGTCTCCAGAATATATAAAGAACTCTTACATCTCAACAATTCAGAACCACCCAATTAAAAATGGGCAGAGGATTTGAGTAGACATTCCCTCAAAGAAGATATACAAATGGCCAACAAACACATGAAAAGATGCTTAATATGATAAGTCATTATAAAAATGCAAAGCAAAGCCACAATGAGCTATCACTCAACCACTAGGATATTGTTTGATTCCATTTGTATGAAATGTCCAGAATAGGGGGGTGGGGAGGGTGGGCTGGGGGGGTCCATCATTTCCCCTTTCTGGTTCTTGGTCTTGTAGATGGTCCCTAAGGTCACCTTCAGCTCCATAGGTCAATGTTTATAAGTCCACACAAGGCCTTAATCTTCGTATAGAACCGCCTCAGAGACAAGGTGTGTACTTGAGTACTCCTTAGTCTCCACCTATTGGAAAGGAGGCTCTAGAGCATGGTGAGTGAGGGCATGGCTTCGCAGGCACCAGACTGTCTGAGCTCAAATTCCTGCTTAGCTCCTCTTTGCCACATGCATGACCTTAGACAAGATATTTCACCTCACTCCACCTCAGTTTCCTCTCTTGTGAAATGGAATGATAGTAGTGCCTACAAATGGGAATATGAAATGAGTTTGTATATATAAAGCACTGACCATAGAACATAATAATAAAGGTTTCAGAACTAATCAACATGATTGCAGCCTTGGCTACTGCTGGAATCTAAAGAGCATTGTTAGGAAGATGTAAAGAAAGCAACTCAATGGGAAAAAATCTTCAGAAACCATATATCTGATAAGGGATTGATCTCCATGTTATATAAAGAGTTCACAAAACAATACGGCAAAATGACAAGTAACCCAATTAAAAAATGGGCAAAAGAATTGAAAAGACATTTTCCCAAAGTAGACATTTGCAAAGGGCCAGAGGGTACTTGAATAATGTTCAACATCACTAGCTATTCGCGAAATGCAGATCAAAACTACAATGAGAGATCATCTCGCACCACATAGAATGGCCATTATATATATATATAACCCAGAAAGCTACAAGTGTTGAAGAGGATGTGGAGAAATAGGAACACTCCTTCACCGTTGGTGGGAGTGTAAAATGGTGCAGCTTTCGTGGAAGATGATCTGGTGGTTTCTCAGGAAACTAAATACAGAATTGCTATATGATCCAGAAATCCCACTACTAGGAATATATTCAGAAGATTTCTGCACACCCATGTTCTTAGCAGCATTATTCACAATTGCTAAGAGATGGAGACAATCTAAGCGCCCATAAATGGATTAATGAATGAATGAGATGTGGCATATTCATATGACGGACTATTATTCAGCTGTAAGAAGAAATCAGTTGGGGGAGCACAAGACAACATGAAGGAAACTTGAGGACATTATGTTGAGTGAAATAAGCCGGACACAAAAGGACGAATATTGTATGGTCTCACTGATAGGAACTAAATACAATGAGTAGACTTATGGAGTTGGACTATGAAGTTCATCTTGGTAGGAGATGGAATATAGGATGAGAAGCGGAAGATGATGCTGGATATATGTAGAATGATTAATAAGGTCAAATGTAAATATATGGTAATGGTAGGACTTTATGGTAACATATGATAATGAATGTAACACACTGTTAGTTTATGGATATGATTGCAGAGGGAATGAGTAGTCTAGGAGATTAATGTTAGTTGGAGGACAGCTGGAGGATAATATAGGGAATGTATAACAATGATATTTAGCAGTAGATGAGGATTGTGGTTAATAATATTAATATAGGAATGTTCTTCTATTACAAGATGTTGAGAATGTGGTGATAAATGGAAAAATATAACTAGTGTAAATTATAGACTATAGTTAACAACAATATTGTAATGCTTTTGTAGCAAAAGCAAAGTTGGTACTATATCAATGCTAAAGGCAAAACAAAAGAATATGGAGTTTGGTTTTATGAGATATGAATATGATCAAGCATTTTTTTTTCTTTTTAATTTTTGTCATTAATAGGGAGGGCTTGACTATGTCATTTAACTAATCTGTGTTCTTCTGTGTATCTTTCTGAATACTAGAGGAATAATAGAGTTAGAAGCTGGAATTAGATAAGATAAAAGTGCCTGGACAAAAGAATTGAAAGCAGGGACGTGAACAGATATATGCACACCAGTGTTCATCATGGCATTATTCACAATTGCCAAAAGTTGGGAGCGACTCAAGTGTCCATCAACGGATGAATAGATAAACAAAATGTGGTTTATACATATGATGGAATATTACTCAGCTGTAAGAAGGAATGAAGATTGATACATATGACAACATGGATGACTCTTGAAGACCTTATGTTGAGTGACATAAGCCAGCCACTAAAGGACAAATATTGCATGATCTCACTGATATGAACTAAGGATATTGAGCAGACTCATTGAGGTAGAGTCTGGAAGATAGGTTACCAGGAGATAGAAAGGGAATGGAGAGTGATGAGCAGATATTCAATCTAGACAGAATCTCTGATAAGGTGGATGGGAGAGGTTTGGCAGTGGAGGGGGGTGATGGTGCTGCAGCCATGTGAATGGGGTTGATGATGCTGGAGTGTGAGTGGGGTTAGGTGGTGGGTTGGGCTATCTATAGAGCTGGGGGGAGGGCTGGAGGAAGGAACAGGTGAACTCTGGGGAGATAGAGGGTGGTGGTTGAGAATAAAATCATGGGAGTGTTCTGTTGGCAGCTATAGCAGGGGAGGGTCACTGGTGCAGGATGTAGGTGGTGGGGGGATGTGTGGGGAAGGGTGTACCTGGGGCATGCCTCTATGGAATATGAATGTGTACATGTGGTCATAGGGTGTTATCTCAGTGGGTGGAGACCCACAAAATAACTGATAAAATATTAAATTTCCATCCTGAGGAGTCCTGCTATGTTCTCAAATAGAGTGGCAAGAATCTCTAGACTATAGGCAGTGCCTAATAAAAGAAAACAGACCAATATGCCAAGTGTTCGATATTAATGCTTGTACTTTTGCATCTTATTCTTGTAAAATTGTAACTTAGCCTAATAATATCTATTGCTTAAGAGTTACCTTGTGGAAACCCCCTCTTTACTCAAATGTGGTCTCTCTTTTAATCAAACTCATCAAATAAACTCACTCCCTTCCCCTTGGCATGGGATATGACTCCCAGGGATGAACCTCCCTGGCACAGTGGGATTACTACCAAGCGCCAACCAGTAATGCGTTTGGAAAAAGACCTTGATGAAAAGGGGGAAACATTAAATACAAAAGAGTTTTCATGGCTAAGAGATTTCAAAGTGAGTCGGGAGGTCATTCCATAGGTTACACGTCTCAGGCAGATCTCACTAACTGCCACACAGTAAACAAAGCCTCAAACAAGGGTGCTCTTGACAGCTCTAGAGACATCTGGACACTATAGGGAAGGCACACAATTCCATGAAATCAGCACCCCATCAATATGTCTTACCTTGGAATATATGATAATCTATCTCCCCAATGTAACAGAGTAATACTCATTTATAATTTCCTTACACACGATTCTTCTACCCTTTTTATTGGAACTGATAATTAGCACTATACCTGTTAATACATGTCACAGAGACTTAAATCTTAAGTCTCTTCATATGTCCATTGAACCCTGAATTTTAGCAGAGTTGCAGCCAACACCTACTCTCCAGTTCATAGGACTTGCCCAGGACAACTAAAAAAACTATGATTACGGACAACCCCCATCCCAAAAAGCAAAGAGTATCTACAACTGCAAGCAAAAACAGTTCCTTCCACTTGCCCCATAAGATCTAAGGCCCCTCTCAATCTGAAGCAAAGCGGGCGTCACCATCCTCAAATCCTCAAGATTGAGGAAAGAACAAACATAAGAGGGGATGCAACCATGGACTAAAGTAGACTTATTATTATTCCAGTAATAGAAGAACTTGTAACATTGATATAAAAATAGTGGTTAACAGAAGATCTGAGAGGAGAGGGAGGGAAGAATAGGTAGAACACAGGGAATTTTTAGGGCATTGGAATTGTTCTGCATGATTTTGTAATGACAAAAATTATACATTTTGTCAAAAGCTATAAAATTTTACCATGCAAAGTGTAAACCATAATGTAAACTATAGACCACGGTTAGTAGCAATGCTTCAATATTTGTTCATCAATTGTAACAAATGTACCACACTAACGTAAGATGTTATTCATAGGGGAAAATGTAAGAGGTGGAGGGGTAGGGTATATGGGAATCCCCTATATTTTCTATGTAACTTTTCTGTAACCTAAAATGTCTGTAAAAATAAAGTTCAAAAAACAAAAAGTGTCTGGACAAAACTTTTTAAGAGTAGTGCTTCCATAACTTAAGCTGCCTTTTTCTGTTATTTTATTTTTTTTGAATTTTGAAATAAAGTTATTTTTAAAAGTAATAAAATAAAGAGCATTGTTGATCATTGAGACTGTGCCAGACAGTGTGTTGAGTGAATTTTGCAAATGTTACTTCTTTTGGTTCTTGCACAGTCTCAGGGTACCTATTTTACATGAGAAAACAGACATGCAGATCTACCCAGTGACCTGCCTTCAGCAGCAGTGGGCCAGGAGGGGCGCTGTCTAGCTCTCCCTGGAGGGCGCCATTCTTTCCCTCCTGAGACCGCCCTGCAGAATTTCTAGGGTTCCACCTGTGCTGAGATCAGGGCATTTCAGGGTCCCCTGGGGTAGTCTGGGTGGGGGACTAGCATCTAGTTTGAGAAAACAGCATGGAGCAGACACCTTCAACATCGTGTTTCTCCCAGCTCTACCATGGGATTTTTTTCAGAACCTGTAAATCCCCAAAGTATATTTATACGCTATATTTTACATACATTACTCGAAGTCACATTCTTACCCACAGATATTCTTTAAATGATCAAAATGTCTACTTCCCAAGTATGTTATTCAAAATGGAAACTAGAAAAGGCACCCGAGCAGTATTTCAGGAAAAGGTGTCTCACCTCCTTTGTTAAGCAAGTACCCGTGGACTCATTACCCCACTGGAGGCAGATGGGCGAAGGTTAGTCATGGGAATACTTTCTAGAAATCAATGACAGTTAAAGGTCACACCGTGAACTTTATGGAGACAATTATCCTACATTGTGTATTTAAAATTACCTTTAGCACGTTTTATTTGTCAGAAGAACATTCCCATTGTTCTGACGTGACTGAACATATCAGAAAGCAGCTTGTTCTTCCTCTCTGCTTTTGTTGACAAAATTCCCTACACTTAATGGACCTGACTTCTATTACTTCTGTTAATTAGTCACGATAATAAATAAGAAGCGGACATTTTTCAGCCTTACTGTCTGCCATCACTGTTCTCTTACAAACATATTTAAAACTCACACAACAAACCCATTCTAAGCCCCATTCTACAGATGAGAAAACTGAGCCAGCCGACAGCTGGAAGGAGCAGCGCCAGCGAAGGCAGCCTCCGCCTGCCACTCGCCCACCTCCACTGAGCCTCTGTCCACGCTGCCTGTCTCCCTGTCAGGTCCAGCAAAAATCCATCTCCTCTGGGAAGTGTTCTGACAGGAGGTCGCTTTCTTCTCAGTTCTTTCAGTATTTATAAACCAAGTTTTATACATCATTAATTTGTAATCTAGTTACTTTTTAAGTATCATCAAAGAGGTATATTTTGTGTGTCAGCTTCAAATTTTATTTCATTACAAAGAAAAGACTGCTCTCTCTCGCTCGCTCTCTCGCTCTCTCTCTCTCTCTGTCTCTGTCTCTGTCTCTCTCTCTCTCTCGCTCTCGCTCTGGCTGTTCTGCCATGACCTGTGACCTGTGTCAGTGAAAGAATGTTCTGAGTAAAGTAGGTGCTCAGCAGATACTGTCAATTCACCCCTCACTACTCACAGCAGATTTTGAGATTGGCATGTATGCAACAGCCTGACACAAATCAATCTTATATCACTACCCACCCCTCTATCTATTACCTTCACCTACGTAACTCTTTAAATCTGATGATGTCAATCAACAAGAGTGGCTTATGTTTCTTTATAATGTGCATAATGTACAAATAAACACCCCCAAGTCTTGGTAACGTGAGTCTTCAAAACAAAACCCACGGGAAAATCTTGTCCTCCAGGCTGAAGGAACCCAACCACTGTTGATGCTGTCCTCCACCTAGTTTGGCTGCAAAGTTAAAGCACCTTAAATACATTAAAAATTACCTGATATTTTTGTTTCCTAACAAATGAACCAGAAATTATATTTTGCAACTTGGAAAGGCATATTTTCTTCCAATAAGACTTAAAATCTTGCATCTGCCCCTGAAAATGTTGAACATCTTAAAATGTGAACAAATGCAGGGTTTCAGAAGTGATCCGGCAGCTGCTGCATGTGCAGATGTGGGGTAAAAGCTGTAGAAATACCAGCCAGCTCTTCAGAAACGGGATCCAGGAAGCCTTCTATTTTGGGACAAAAGGGTTGATTCATTTTCCTCTTCATAAACTAGGCCTTCCACAAGTTAGATAAAAAAGAGGCGGCCCTCTTTATAATCTAAATCAGTAAATACTACAATAATGTAATATAGTCTTCAAGTTTTTTGACTACTGTGGGCTAATATCCAGTTTTTGAAAGATATATAACCTAAACAATGCTCCCGGAGATAATCAATTATTTTAAATTGCCAGGCCACTATGAACAGGCAAGAGTATGATTTTCTCATGAGATGCAAAGAAATCGCACACTTCTTTTTAGAAACTTAGAGACAGAGAGGGAGACACGAATAAGAACTGTAAAAGAATAGCAGAACAAATGTGATGTCCCGATACTTCTTTCTCCAACCAGAAAAGGAGCAGCGCCAACCCAACGCCAGCACGTTGTGCACCACAGAACACGGCACGCGGCGCACTCCTGGAGTTGTGCGGGATCGGCTCACGGTGCCCAGCAGCCTTGTCACAGGTTAGTCTCCCACCGATTCTCTTCGCTCCAGCCACACCAGGCGTCTGATTCTGAGCCTTCGCACATACTGTTCCCACTGCTTGAAATGCTCTTTCTAACCTTTCTCCTAAATAATTTATACTACCACCCGGAACTTAGCTCAAATGCGATTTCCTCAAGGGAGCGCTCTCCCACTCTCCAGACGCCGTGAAGTCTCCTTGCTACACTCCCACAGTACCTTTTCTTTCTCCACATAGCGCTCACCACAATAGCCACTGAATAACTAAATGTGCTATTTCTTGTACAAGGTCTTCGTCCCCAGACTGCAAGTTTTATGAGAGACTTTATGTCTCTCAGCTGTACCCCTGGCACCCAGCAAAGTGCCTGGCCCTAAACAGACTCCCAACACACACTCAGGTTCTGCTTATTCCACCTCAAAGTACTATCTCCAATCTCCCGCTTTTCCACCTTCCTGTAATTTAAACTTGATTCTCTGGTCTTCAATCAAGTTAATGGCTGTGGAAATTGGCGTTAGCAAAAGATACGCTGAGGGAGGTACCTCAAGTCCATGAAGAGGCCCCTGGGCTCCACAAAATGGCTCCAGTGAGGAATGGCACCCTGCTGCTCGGGCAGTCTGAAATCTGTTCTAGAAGTGTTGCCTTTTGGTCTGGTTTCACAGTCTCCACTGAGGACAAAAAAATAGCAACGGCCTCTTCTTGCATTCCTCTTGGGGATTTCATAAGGCTATTTCCACAGCTGACAAGCACTCTGACTTCAGGCGGGTGGAGGTTAAAAAAAAGAAAAAGTGCAATATTGCACAACAGCTGAAATAATTTTCTGCCAAAGCCTGATGAAAATCCAAAGTGTGTTTTCTCTGTATGTACAAAGCAGCTAAAGGTCTAGAGATCTAGTGTGACACACGAATTTAGCACTCTGAGATGCAAAAACAGAACAGATATTTTTATATACTACTAATGATAATAATTACTACATAAGCCAATCCATATTTGTTTTCAAGTGTGAAGTGTGTTACTTGAGAATATTCAAAAACATTTGCTAAAGGAGTGTGAAGAGTGCAGACGCTCATCAAAATCCATCTGCCCAAATCTATTAACTGGCATCTCCCCAGCTGTGACATTCCTTGGGTCCTGCGTCACAGAAACTCCTTATGCCAAGGGCTAGCACAGATCCCTAACTTAGAAGCTGCATTTATTTTATCCAGAATTAAAAAGTTCTATCTCCCTTCCGAAAACGTGCCTTTATAAGCCAAGTACATCAAACACAAAACCAAAAGCTGATGCGCATCAAGAATTTGAGTTTGAGCTTCAAAGTCAAGGTATTCATTGTGACTGTTTTTCAATTTCCTTCTTTTAAAAATCTCCCGCAATTTGTTCTCAAAAACACCTCGAAAATACTCATGCAAATTCTTCAGGGAAAGGAGTATTTGGTGTTTCATCACCTTCATATCCCTCTTTTGACCTCCTTGCTTTCTATTTTTTACTGAATGTTAATAAAGACATATTATATGTGGTTTTTGAAATTTGTATGTTTTCGAGGGGTTAAAATATTTGGATACCTACATTCAAAAATTGTCTATTTGCATCATTTAAAAAGGTCCTATGTGTCTTTTGAATCCATAGAAGGTGATATTAAATCCTTGTAGGTTGATTGTCATGTATTGATCTTCTACGTCCATGGCAAGTTTGTCCCTAAAACCCTCCCTCCTGAGAACAGGTGCTTCGGGACCATGCACTACACAGCATTCCTAGCGGCCCTGTGTGCGTAGACCCTGAAATCCATTTCTCTGTCACTAATTTTGTTCCCTCGAATATACCAAAGTATATCCATATATAGATATATACTTATACACATAGCTATTGCATGCATATTTATATACACATAGAGTTCTCTCTTTTTAAGAAGTAAACTGAATGGATTTGAATCTACACAACAAAAATTTGTCATTGGTTTTGCTTGAGTATCACAGGCAGCTAGTATTTCCCTCCCAAAGCCCCATTGGTGCAATTGTGCTTTTAATGCCAACAAAATTACTTCCTGCTGATGTTGAATAAGTAAAGGTTCAGCTTAGCTCTTATCTCTAGCCTTCAACCCAACCCTCAGTTGGCTGACATATGAGGCCGCCGTATCTCCGAAAGAAAATAGGATGAGGGTCTGTTACACACGCAGCTTCCTGCCCTCAACCAACATTTCTGCCCACAAATACTTCCTGATTATTCTACACACGGAGAGGAAAGAAAAGCTATAAAAACAATTCAAAATTATTATGAAATCTTAGTATAACCTAGGAGTTCAAAGCCCTTTCTTCACAAAAGCTTCTTATCTTTAGTACCTTCAAGAAGCCACGCCCTTCCCTTGCCCATTCTGAAATGGGCTGAATTAAACTATGCAAATGTTACATGCCCAAAGAACAAGAAAAGAAGAAGAAATGCATGCTCTGCCTCCTAAATTAACTGCCTGACAGGTAACTTAGGAACCTTGGAGCTCATTACGAGTCCTATGACAGCTAACATTGCCGCTGTCACCGATAAGCACCAAAGTGAAGTTGAAAGCACGCACGATCCATTAACCCAGGAGAAGTACAAAGGACATTACCCCCATCTCCCTCCTCCCAGAACACAAGCATCCTTCTTAAGTGGGTTAAATACACGAGCCTCCTTTCAGGACAATGGTGAGAATCACAGGATGCAGGGAATCACTTGAAATAGGTAAAGCCAATAAACAGGAAGCCCCCTCCACCCCCAGCTGGTCTTACCCTAACTGCCCCTTTTGCTAGGAGAGTCCCTAAAACATTTATCAAGCCAGAGCTTTCTGTGAGGACTTGCTTCGTCTCGTTAAACACCATCCATGCAAGAGGATGCAAGAGGTTAATCAGGAAATCTTGTTGTATTTCCCTAAAGTAATGCAAACCAGATGTGATATTCTATGAACTGAGCCCCCAGCTGGTAAAGCTGTGTCCTTGCTTTCTTCCTGAACACAGACACATAGGTGAGGGAAAGGACCGCACATTTAGAGCGTCTGTTGTGATGAAATGGTGTTTTCAAAGTGGGGCCCACACATGGACAGGCTCAGAAATCCCTGGAACCCCATCTGCTGGATATCTGACACTGACGGGTGGGCTCCAGATTATGTAACCCCTAAAAAGCACCTCCGGTGCTTCTTGTCTACACTGAACCTGAAGAATTTAAAGTGGACAGGGGTTTTCCTAGTCATTCATTTAAGAAGCTCTGTCCTCTCCATCTTAGGAGCCCTGTACCATGCAAGGGGTGAAGCTTATGATCTCTTTTGGGTGCACATCGCCCATTTCAGCAGAAGTAAGTGGGGCTCTCCCACCAGGGATACTTCATGGGTAAGCATGGGAGCTCAGGGAAGCCCGCCCTCAGCCATGCGACCTTGGCCCTTCCTAAGCCTCTAGGAGCGTTGCACTGTCATAAAAAGTGAGTATTACACTGACCTCCTAGGGCTGTTTTACGTATTAAATACAATGACATGTGTGCCTTATAATCGCTGCTGTTACAATTTTCCTTGAAAAACCAAATAGTGCACCTAAGAAACAGTTCTAGCACTAATCTATGAGTGTTTTAATCTTAGAATACCACCCTACATATGTAAGTAAAAAGCAATGTGACCATTTAAAAAATATATGTAACAGCCACCTATTTGCTGTCTCCATGAAAGGAATTCTCTTGGGGGTTCACATGTAATTCCTTGCCACTCCCCCAGATGGATCCTCTTCTGTCTGCTCATTGTATCTGTTCATTGTCTGCTTGTTGTGTCTGCTCATTGTCTCTGCTCATTGTATCAGCTCTTTGTCTGCTCGTTGTGTCCACTCATTGTCTGCTCATCTTCTTTAGGAAGCACCAGGAACAGAACGCGGGACCTCTCATGTGGGAGGTGGGTGCCCAACCACTTGAGCCACATCTGCTCCACGCTCGTTGTGTCTGCTTCCTTGTCAGCTCATTGCATCAGCTCGTTGTGTCAGCTCGTTGTGTCTGCTCATCTTCTTTAGGAGGCACCAGGAACAAGCCCAGGCCCTCCCACGTGGGAGGCAGGCACCGAACTGCTTGAGCCACATCTGCTCCCCACATTTAATTTTAAGAATGCTGTCCTACTTGAAATAGTTTCAGAACACTCTTTTGAGTTCACTTTGGAAGTATGTAGTGATTACCTTGGGGTGGTTTTTATAATCAACACGTTAGTTTTACAGTTACAAATAAATAGAAATTTAAAAGATGCAGTATTCTATTCTCTCAAGCACATATTAATAGAGCCAGGTTTCTACACTTTGAAAATGGACTTGCTCTTTAAAACAGTTAAGCCTTTCATCGTAAATGCTGGTAAAAAGGTAATTTGTCTTCTAACGGAACCCAAAATTGAAGTCTGACCAAAAACCAATGAGATTTGTTTTCTTGTGTGGTTTATAAGCTGGTATGATTCCAAGAGACAAGCTTCAATCATTGTAGGGATAAGGCGGCTGATATCCCTGGGGGGAGGGGGCAACTAAGCTAATGTCATTTGGATGTCAGTATTTCAGTGTCAGTATATATTTTTGTTGTTGTTGTTTTATTATCATTATTTTAGTATATATTTTAAAACTCTGTCTTATTTTTATTTATTCAGGACCCAAACATCCCATGATGCTTATTTTTCTTACACCGTCTCTCCACGGGTCTTCTTGAATTAATACGCATAGCTGAATCTGTAGAAACTGTTTCTCCTACAATAAAGATTTCCACCTACGGCTTCCAGATCTCGCAGTAGCCGGGTGTCATGGTGGTAGAGAACGTGATGTGAAACTTGGTTCCTGGCTCCTCCAGGCACTGTGTATAGCGGCTTGGGGGCTGCCGAAACAGATCACCTGGCTTCTCACCCCTGCTTCAAAGACCTCCTTTACTCTGTGACCCAGGGCCAAGAATCACACGGAATTCTAGAACCCAAGCGTCATTATCAAATGGGTGTTTACAGCACTGGCCCCATCAGGCTAGGAGGACACAATAAAATGATGGCTTAGCGCCTGCTCTGGCACGCGTAAGGACCCGATCGGTGCTGGCACTGCTGATGGGGTAACATGGTTTCAACCAGCACGGGAAACTCATTCATCTTTTTGAAAGGTCAACTGAAAAGAGGGAGGACCAGGGTCAAGGGCTGGATGGGAGCTTTTCTTTAACAATCCCAACACTCTCCCTGATTCAGCTCACGGTCCTTTTGAGGTCACGAGGGCAGTATTAGTACTTCCCACATTCCAAGCAGGGCCCTGGGGTCACAGCAAGAGTTCGAAGGGTGCCAGTGAGTCATCAGTGGAGGTAGGAATCAAGCTCAGCCTTGTTTCCAGTCGGGCTCTCTAACAGTTCACTGCCTTTCTCACGCAGATGATTTGTTTGGCAATAACTTAATTCAATGCTTTCCATAAAGACTGTCACAGAGGGACCGCTTCATGTGTGTTACTTTGTTGTTGCCCCAGTGACATGGGAAGAGCCCTCAGGCAACCACGGATATCTGAGGATTCCAGAGAGCAAGTCCATGTGAACAAAAGGGAAGTGTTGCAATGCAGCTGTTCAGTGGAGAGTCTCAAGAGATGCACCATAAATTAATACTTTTCTTCTGGCTTTTTTTCCCTCCTTGCCTCTAGTCAGTATGACAGAGGAATAAATCCGGCTTTCCATGAGAAGTTGACCTTATAAATAATCAAAGAACTAAAAAAAAAATTTTTAAATAAAATTTAGTAAAATCTTTTTTAACCATTGACCTAAGAGTATTCTGTAATTATAGTAAAGTCACGGAATGATAAGCTATCTTTTGGAATTCATTAGAGTTGCAATTTCCTTGGAAGAAACGATTTATCGCATTTGTTTTTGCATCCCCAGTACCTGGTACACTAACCAGAATAAACCAGACCATCAATAAATGTTATTGAATGAAGATGTGCCTGCAGAGGTCCATTTCAGATCTTTGTACCCCTTAAACTTTTTATTTTTAAATAATTTCAAACTTAAAGGACAGTTACAAAAATAACAGACAACTTCAACCTACACCCCTGATACCCGGATTCACCAGTTTTAACATTTTGCCCCATTTGCTGAATCATTCTATCCAACCATCTATCAATCCATCCATCTATCCGTCTGTCTATCTATCTATCTATCTATCTATCTATCTATCTATCTATCT
>JAQZBX010049887.1:0-19804 GCA_029593785.1 Cabassous unicinctus
TGATATTTGAGTGTCTACATAATACCAGGCACTAAGCTCAGAACATCACAAATGAATTATTTCCTTTAACGCCTACTAATTCTATGATGTGACCTTAAATATTATCACCATTTTAAAGATGAAGAAATTGTTTGTTAAGGTCATACAACTAGTAAGAGGCAGTGCCATGATTTGAACCCAGGCCTTACAGACTTCAAAGTTCATACTCATAAGCACTAAATTACATTGCTTTAAGAATCTCCAAGAGGAAGATGGAACAGGCAATATTTCCTAAACTTATTTGGTGATGTAAGAGCATTGGGACCAGTGTTTATTAGAACAAATTTTGAAAACACTGATACCGTGTTAACTGCTACAAAGCAGTAAAGAAATTAATAAATATTTACAAAGAACTAAAGATTTTTATGTACCTTCATGATTTAAGGTAAAAATGAGAATCAGCTGGTAAAAAACAGAAATTAGATTTAGTACAATCTGTAAAGTCAAATCCTATAAGTAACTCAGTTCTCTTATCAGGACTATGGCTAGACATTTTTAGAAACAAACTGAGATATGTACAAATTAGGGATAATGTTTTCCTACCCAGTTGACTGTTCACAACAGTGCTATTCAAAGTGCTGGTCCTTGACAGGATAACTGCACTGTTTCCTTCATCAAGAAAGTTTTACTACTACTATTTAAAAACAAACAAACAAAAGAATCAAGCAATAACAACAAAAAAACTGTCCCTGAAATGAACAATGTGATAAGTGTAATAGATTTACATTCTGGCACCAACTCTCTACCTCATTGCTGACTGGTAACAAACAGTAGACCAGTAGATCTGGGGACCACACTTTGAGTAGCATTAGCTTGTAAGGCACTGAAGAATGACACTTCACATTAACAATTTTTGGCTGACATTGACCTTTGTTGGGAATTAAGTTTTCAGATTTGCTTGACAGGCAGCTGAATTTTACAATCCTTAAATATTAAAAAAGATAAATGAACCCAATTTCAAATTAACTAAAAGCTAAAATTTTAGCCTGTCATGAACAAATAATTTTTATAAAATCTAAATAATTTCAGAAAATACATGGCAAGTAAGCAATAATTCCCCTAAAAGGTTATAGAAATTGGAAAGCTAAAATAAAATCAGCTTTACAGAAATAATTAAGGCTAGGGTTTGGGGGATTTTGGTATTCACAGTGCACAATATATAGCCTGAATAAACTGTTTAAAATTCTTAGCTTTTCATTTCTAAACACACACTATCACTGTCTAATTTTATTGTTGAAAAGACTTACTTTTTAATGCTAAATCTTGTGTTCACTGACTTCCTGGTGTAATCATGCACTATTTACTTATCTGTTTTGGTTCCAGATTCTACTATTAATAATCATTTACCAGAAGAGTACCATAAAACCAAAGATCTTATAAAGACATAGTCATGATATATTATTTTATAATAAGCTCTATTATAGAAATACAACTGCTATTAATTGCTAGAAACCTTCAAGTAGTCACTCTAGCTAAAACTAGAAAAAGTGATAAACTTTAAAATATACTTCATAACATAAAAATTATACAATCACAGAAACAGTAGCACAATCAAAGTAATATAAGTTTAATATAATTTTCTCACATGTAGAATTTCACTTGTTATGATACATAAAACTCTTTTAAAACATCATCAATGCAATACATAGAAGACCCACACACAAAGCCATGTTTTCCAGTTACCCACCTGTACCACAAAAGTGCCTAAAACAATTGTGCAGAAAATGGCATTATTAAAGATTCCTTCAAATACATTTCTTTCACCGTGAATTTTCCGGGCATTTATTTCGTTGAAAAGTTGCATCAGCACAAAGGTATTAAAAACAATAGTATAATGTTCTGAAGGAGGAGCATGCAAAGGAGCATTTCTTCCGCTATCAATATCAAAAAATTTTTCTCCTGAAAGAAATGAAAAATTACTATTTTGTAATTATCACACAAAATAATTAACATTTCAATAACAAAACTCAGCCAGACCCTTTGTTTGATCTCGAATGAAAGAAAGAGTTGGAGGGACTGGGGCCCATCTAGTACAACTTGCTTGTTTTATAGAAGAGGAAACTGAAGCCCCTGAACTATAGTGGTGTGCTCAAAATCACATAGCTAAGGTAAGTGGCTGGGCCAGGACAAGAAATCAGGGCTCTTTGCACTTTCCCCCCATTACTGCCTCCAAAATTTATTAAACACCCACTGATCAAGAAGAGAAATTAAAAATAAATGGGGAGTAAGAAACAGAGCAACTTAAGTTCTTGAAAACTTTGCAACACTGAAACATCTTGGATGAAATTAGCTTGGAACAGAAACAGCTGAAACTTTGTTAGGGATGAAGTTCTTACCAGCAAATAAGAGTGTGAAGACGACCACGAGTTGATAGACTGCATGACCCAAAATATTCTTCATCATTGTGCGTGAGATGAGAGGCTTATTTCTGCCATAAGGTTTCCGAAGCAAGAGAGACTCAGTGGGTGGTTCGGTTGCCAAAGCCAGGGAAGCGAGCGTATCCATTATGAGGTTTACCCATAACATCTGCACAGCCTTAAGTGGTGAGTCCTAAAAAAGACATGTTTCCTAATAGACATTCACAACTATCTAGGGACTCACAATGCTTAGAAAGCCTTTAAGTATTTTTAAAACTTAAAGAACAGGATTACATTTTTATTGTAATTAACCTAAAATATTAAGCTTCAGCTTATTTATTTTACTTTTCAAAGACAGTTTATGTCTAATTTTGCTTTAAAATAAACAAGTTTCAATAAACAAATTGTCACCTACTTGAGTGATACAGGCGCCTGTGAAAGCAACAATCACTGCTACTACATTAACAGTAAGCTGGAACTGAAGGAATTTTGAGATGCTGTCATAGACATTTCGTCCCCACATAACTGCTTTAACAATGCTTGTAAAGTTGTCATCTGTGAGAATAATATCAGACGCTTCTTTAGCTACATCAGTTCCAGCAATACCCTATTAAAAAAAATTCTGTGAATTAGACTAAATGCTTAAAATATAAGTTTTAAATATTTTAAAGGATAATACAAAAGTAAGTACCAAAAATTTACCATTATACTTAGTATTTATTGACTTCAATTTACTGTAAAAGAAGGTAAAACAGTTCTAAGATATCACTCAGAAAGACATTCTTAGTAGCAAATATAAAGAATGAGACATTGAAAATAAGTTCAAATTGGGCTAAAATACAGGAGCAAACAAAGGCATTATCCAAGTTCCTTCCAAAAGTCCATTAAAAGGGGCATTTCAAAGAAAAATAAAAAGTTTACAAAGTGTGGGGAAGAGATACTGGAAGAAACCGTAGCGGCTGGAAAATAGATAGCCAAATGGTAACTTAGCAGACCCAAGAAAGCTGAAATCCTAAGCTAATGGTAGGAAAAGCAGAGATAACCTTTGGGTACTGCAGAACTCTTATAAAGCTTAGGACTTGGCAGCACTAGGTAACTCTGGAAGTATGGGTGAAAGTGGAAATAAAAACAGAATTTCTTGAAAGTCTACCAAAGACACTGAGGGCATACTTAGAAAGCCCAAACTAAAAACAACCCAAATGTTCAAATCAACAATAAAATAAAATGGATTAATAATCTAAATTGTGGATTAGTAAAAATAAAAGAACTACAGCTATATGCAACAACATAGATCCTCACAACCATAATGCTGAACAAAAAGAAATCAGACTAAAAAAGAATATCTATTTAGATAGATATAGATACAGTATGATTCTTTTCTACAAAGTACAAAAACAGGCAAAAGCAATAATCTTGATGTGATCCATAACCAAAATGAGGATATTGATTATCTTTGCAGAAAAAGACAGAAGGTAGTAACTGGAAGGGAGTATGAATGGGGTTTCTAGGGATATGGGTACTATTTTATTTCTTGCCCTGCACAGAACAGGTATTGTGATAATTCATTCTGGTATACACTTACGGCCTACGCCAATTTTCTGTATGTGCGTTATATATCAATAAGACAGTTAAAAGAAAAGGCTGTTAAATCTTTAAGGTCTCTTCCCAAATTCATGCAACCCAGCAATTTGCCACTCCCTCTGCCATGGCAGAAGACTGTGTGGTTATTTACTATAGAAGAGTATAACAGAGGTTGTCTAGACTGGAGGACACCGGCACTGTTGAATAGGGGCCCATATTGAAAGATGAGGGATAAGAATAATTCTACTATTAAATGTTGAGACCTCCAGCTTTTTTCCCTCTACTTGTCTGACTGCTCTCTAGGCAGCAGATTTGAACACTCTATTCTAGGGAATCTAATCAACCCAGGAGAAAAGATCAAAAATTACTGCAATTAAAAGTTCCCTAAAGAAATGGCCAAGCCAGATCACCTTACCAAGAAGTTTCCTGTTGACAAATTCCACCTACAAGCACTGGACTTACCAGCCTTTCAGCTTCACACTGATAAATATGCATAGACAACCAAGAATCACCTGATATCTGAACAAAGTACTATCCTGAAATAGACTAAACCAAAAAGCAATCAGGGACACAGACTCTGCAGGGAGATAAAAGTTTATTTTTAAAAAGCAAATCCTCAGAAAGGTAAAAGGTACATAAATGACACAGGAACAGGATGTTAAAAGAAGGAAAATCTAAAGATCAAAAAATAACTCTTGGATGGGGAGCAGATGTAGCGCAGTGGTTGAGTGCTTGCTTCCCATGAATGAGGTTCCAGGTTCAATGCCAGGTACCTCCAAAAAACAAACAAACAAACAAACAAACAAAAACTCTTGGAAGTTAAATATGTGATAACAGAAATGAAAAAAACATTAGAAGTTGAGGAAATATCTCTGAATATAAAATAAGATGGCAAAGCTATGGTAAAGAGGAAAATGAGAAAAGATAATAAGATCAGTCCAAGAGGTCCAAAATCAAAGAAGGAAGGAGAGAGGGCAGAAATTCCAGAAAGAAGAAATAGTGGGGGAGGAATTAAGATTAATTTAGGAAAATTTTGCAAAATTAAAGAACATGAGTTTTTATTAGTAAAATGTTGCTTATCTAAGACAAATAATTATGGCATTTAAGATGAATAATTATGGAATTTCTGGAATGAAAACAAAGGAAAGACCTATATGACTCCAGGAAAGAAAACACAGGGGTTCTACACAGGCTCAAAATTCAAAATGGTATGAACAATAATGGAAAAATGAATTTAAAATTCTGAGTAAAAGTGATTTTCTACCTAGATTTTTAATACAAAGTCAGATTAAGAGTCAAAGTGAGGGGAGGATAAAGATTTTCAGTAAACTTATGAAAAAGTTTAGCCCCCATGAGCCCTTCCTTCCTCAGGAAGCTACTGGAGGAAGTAATCCTGATAAGGAAATAAGCCAAAAAAGATGATGTCACTGAATCCAAGAAATACAAGATCCAAAACAAGAGAGAAATAAAGGAAGTCCTCAGATATGGAGACCAACGAGACAACTGTATACCAGGCCTAGCAAACAGCCAGTCAGGTTAAAGCATGTCAAAAGACATGAGAGGTATCACTAAGAAAGTGAAATTGGTGAGAGTGCCAAATATCTCTGATGTACTGAAAGGAGAATGTGGGGATGAATTAGCGTTAAATACATAGTAAAACTAAGCAAGTGTGTGTGTGTGTGTGTGGGGGGGGAATGGTATGGGGAGAAAGGAAGTAAGTGAAAAAGATAATTTACAGAGAATACAAAAAGTTGTGTAAAAAGGAAAATTATAGACCACATGCACACTGTGGGTAAAAGTGGTGTTGAGTGTCTGGGTGTGTGCATGTCTGTGTGTAAGTGCTAAAGCCTCCTCTTCATATTCCTTAATAGTAAGGTAACAGCTAATGCCTTATATTTAAATAATAAAAAAGAAGCACTATATAATCATGTCATTTAGAGATATGGAATTAATACCTGAAGAAGAAAAAAGTTAAAACAGTTGGTTTCCTTTGGGGAACCAAAAAATGGGGGTGGAAGAAATGGTATGTCATAGGGGACTTGGACATTGTCTTATACAACTATTTAACTTTCTAAAGTAAAATGTATTTATTATTTTGATTAAAATAAGTTCAAATAAAATTTCTAAAAATATTCAATGAAGAAACCACCCTAATTTAAAATTTTAGTCTCTAGCTTCTATTCTGAATATTTTACTTTTAATTTGCAACATATCCAACACATCTAAATCCCATCAGGTTTTCCTGTCACTAACCATTCCTTATGATTTTTCTTTACCGATGCAAATCTCACCAATTCCTTGGTTCAAAGTTCTTATAAATTAAAAAGGTAACATATATTAATTGGTGTCCAAATAAAAACTAGTTCCACACACAAACAAGTCTGGGAAACTTTAGATTAAAAAAAAGTTAAATAGCATTTTTATGAGTTTCTCAAAATGAGTTGCATGCTCATGTGCAGTGTGAGTCTCCAAACTTATCTAACTCCATCAGAACTCTGCTTGAAATGCTGATCTACAGGTTAAATCCATAAATTCCTTAGTCCTTTTTTACTTGGCCCCTTTATCAGTCCGTCCAGAGTGGTATCCAGTTACCCCCACCACCACTACCTCTTGTAGTGAGGTAAAACTACTGGCAATTCACTGATGAATGAGGGTCTCCTGCCTGTACTTTCCTACATGCTCTTTCCCTTCCCTCAGCTTCAATGGCACCTCTTCTAGAAAACCTTTCCCAGTATGTCTAGGCAGAGTCAAGCACTTCTACCTTGGGGCTCTCAGTGTACTGTGTGTTTAGTGCTTTGTTGTCACTCATCTGTGATACTTATTTGCATGTCTGCAGAACGTTTTAAGGAGGCAGAAACCATTGCTATTCACCTCTAGTGTGTCTGAACCAGATTATTGAAAACAATGGTCTCTTACTATATGGAGAATAAACGAATGAATTCTCTACAAATTAATCCAAGTAAAGTTAAGAAAAGACAGCATTTTAATTATCTCGGGGAAGGTGTTAACTACTATATATGCATTTGGTTATAGGATTATGCCAAAGGCATTTGGTATTTGATGACAGAAATATCTGTACATGTGGTTAACTGACTTTTGTAAGAATAATTAATGTGATAATAATGTAATCATACTTTAAATCCTCCATGGAAGCTTGCTAGCTAACAAATTCTATGGGATGCAACTAAACAGGGGAAAACTCCAGAAGCCTGTAAGCTAAGTACCCAAATTAGATTCTTTTTATAAATCTTATTTTATGGCTGTAAATTTTATTTTAATATTGAATTTGCTAAATATGTAGTCTTTAAATAGGCTGTATCTGCCTGAAAAATAGGAGACATGTATACCATTCAAAAGGGACTAATTGATAGCAATTTCTTATGGGTATCTAATAAAATCTCTAAAACAAATAATTTTAATTTTCTGCTTTAAAATATGAAATTGAAGAAATGAGCAAATACACAACCAAAGTAAAGTTTGAGCAGAGTGCTTTCAAGTCCAAGCCAATATGCACTTATTCTTTCTCTGTATTTCTGAAATAAATTTAGATTTTTGATGAGCTAGCATTAAAAAATGTAATACAATGGGCCTAAGGCCTTCAGGGCTTAAAGACAAAAAAACAAAACAAAACAAAAAACAGCCACTGCTTTGTAGTTTTGTTTGTAGTACTCCATTTACCTGTTATTTATTTAAAGCCTTTGTTATCTGTCTACACTTAAATTTTTGGGAAGGAAGCTTTCTTATTTTAAAATGTACTCTACATAACTGCCTTCCTTTTCTAAAGTGAATGATCCTACCTGCCTAAAACAAAAGGAAGAATGCTTACTTACTCTTTATCCCCCTTCTGCTACTTTTCACAAGTCTTCAGAGGTTCATACCTTTGCAGCTATCAACTATGTAAGTTAAGAATGGAGCAGGGTGGGGATCATCTGGTAAGAGCAATTTATCCACATTGATTTCCTTTTCCCATTTCCCCAACTCCTGTTAACATATTGCCACTATGGTGGCTCTTCTTTAAACTTCTATTTCAGTAGCAAAATGAGGGGACAATTTATGTAAATAAACAATGGTACAAACAAACATCCTATTACTGAAACTTCTGGGGCCAGATGTGTTTCAGAATTCAAAATCTCCCGTATTTTAAGAAGATAATGAGGCTCAGGTTTTATATCATGAAATACTCCCAGAAAGGGTTAGGACCTCATAAAACCTATTTTTATCTCTACAATTATGATGACTTTTCACACCAAGTGGGATAAATAATAGCCTCACATTATTTCAGAACAAGTTTTGCTGTAAATGAGTCTGCTATCAATTTAGGGGAAAATGTTCAGTTTTCAGAGATTTTTGGATTTGGGCATTGTGATTGTTAACCTATTTCCAAAAGAAAATATACTGAAGGTATAAAGTTTCATCCCAATGTTGGAAAAACTACAGAAGAAACTGATTAAAAGACTTAGCCTAATTTCAATAATTTCACATTTCTGTAGCATATGGATTTCGTGATATCCATAGGCTGCGTCAAGATTCCCAATTATATTTTCAAATATACACAACTTTCTAAGCTTATCTTCTAAAGAGGATTGTTGTATGGTTCAGATGAGATGACAGACATTTAAATATACCACAGAGTACAAAGTAAACTTATGATATTATTACATAAGAAATAAATGTTGAAAAGAAAATAATTTACTAGCCAGATATCACTGCATCAAATGAAGTATATAAATTAATTAGACTTCTAAATCAATTTAGGTTTACTGATTATCCCTCAAACCAATCTTGAAGGACAGTATTTAAAATCGATAGTAATTTAATTAAACACATAGACACACACAGACACACACAATAAACCCAGCCAGTAAATTACATCTGAATATTTGAATAGGTAAGTTCCTACCATTGCAAATCCAACATCTGCTTTCTTTAGTGCCGGGCCATCATTTGTACCATCACCAGTCACAGCTACAACCTGGCGTTGTTCTGAGACAGTGCTGTCAATTATACCTTAAATACAAGTAAGTATTTGGGCTTTAAGAACATTCTCTTTAAATAGTAAGGTGATTCTGCAAAATATCTTGACTAGTCAGTTTTACAGATTCAAGGTCAAAAATAAATAATTAAAAAAAAAACATAGAAATAGAAACTGCTTAGATGTTCAGCAAGGATAACTCCAGAAACTAAGGTTACATTAGGAGCAATACCCTATTTTGATCACTGAAGAGTAAATACATTCACCTAAGGTATCAAAAGGAAATGCAGGGAGTGGATGTGGCTCAAGCAGTTGAGCGCCCACCTCCCACATGGGAGGGCCCGGGTTCGGTTCCCAGTGCCTCCTAAAGAAAAAGAAACAATGAGCAAAAACAACAAGACGACGAGCAAAAAATACTAAAAAAAACATTGAATAGTACACTTAAAATGTGTGAATTATAAAGTTTGTGAACTATATGTCAATAAAATTATTAAAAAAAAAAAAAAAAAAGGAAATGCATTTAGATTTTATTGGAAAAATGATAGCCGTGACTCAATCTTATTTTATTTTAGGAAGTAGAATATATTTCTGTAGTAAGAAACTGTGAAATAATTGTAAAATCTGCTCACCTTTAACCAGTGTATGCTTGTCAGTAGGAGATGATCTTGCAAGTACTCGAAGCTTTGGCCAAATCTTGTCTATCCGCTCTTGCTCAATCTATAATTTTTTACCAAAGTTAAAATGTGCCCAAACCTGGTTTCGTAATTCCAAATTAGCGATCTAATTAGTATCAGTGGTTCTCAATGTGTATTCAACAGACCAGCAGCATCAGCAACTCCTGGGAATTCTTGAGTAATTTCCCCAGGCCTATTTCATCAAAAACTCTGGGGTGGGTTCTAGCAATGTATTTTAACAAGTTCTCCAGATGATTCTGATGCACACTCACATTTGAGAACCACTGTTAAATATCACTGTAAGATCAAATTTAAAAAATCTCCCCATTGCTTATGCAAATGGAAATTCTTTAGCTTAGAATAAAGAATGCAGATTTTGGGGTCCCTTAAAATATGCTCCATATAAACGTTTCCAAACTCATCCCCCATTACTCCTTACACATATTGAACTTCTGGAACTGACCTAGAAGAAACATTACTACTTTCATAAAGCATTCCTAGTAAGAAGTGCTTGCTCCCTTTAGGACAATTTGTCAACTGCCTCTTTTGTCTCATCGAATGTTTTTTTTTTTTTTTGCTCCTTAAATGTGGACTGCATTTATTCATATAAGGTGCCTAATAGTGCATAAACAATAAATATTTGTTGAATGACGTTCTTAATATATTAAAAACATGAACATTTTTTTTTAAAACCTTACCTCTCCCTTTTCATTTCGTATTCTTCTGTTGAAATCTTTACCTTCTAGGCACAGGAAATCTTCTCCAGGATGTAAAATACCACATTTGGTAGCAATAGCCCGAGCAGTATTAATATTATCACCAGTGACCATGCGCACAGTAATTCCAGCCCTCTGACATTTCTTTATTGCATCAGGCACCTGGTTTATATGGTGAAAAAAAATCACATAATCATAAGAAAATTATTTCCAGAGGAAAAAAATCCTACTGAACAATTATGCATTACCTCATAGCCGCAACAAATAATTAAAACATTAATTTCATCCCCAAATACTCAATATTTCTGGGATTATTCCCAATAATCTCTCCTTAACTCTTCCACTGCTACAGCCCAATTTTCAGCCATCATTATACTTCTATGTTTACATTAGTTATTTACCAAAGGCTTTTTTAAAAAAGCACTCCCTGCCCTCTCCCAGCAACCATTAGGCTCTTCTTTTCTGGTTGGTGTTCTAACTTTCTGGTTTTATTGCCCAGGTCAAACCAGAGAAAAATTTTGGGTTCTGGCTGGCTCACTTTTCTTCTCACTTCATTCCTTTTAAGGGTTACCTCATCTACTCCTATACCTTTTCCCAATGTCATTAGGAAAGCTAGATTCATAATTTCACTTGCAAAGGCCATCAGAATTTGGGTGTCTATAAGAGAGGCCCATGATTTCTAATCTAACAGAAACCTAATAGTCTTCTGTAACTCTTTCATATCCCTTACTCCATACACCCCTAGAGGCCAGTGAGTCCTGTGGATTCTACCTCAAAGCTTCCCCGTACCATATGTCCCCACTGCTTCTTGCCTGTGTTATGTTAACTTTTTATCTGTGTCCCTGCCTTACATTTGTCTGCCTTTAAAACATCTTATATACTTGATGATAGAGTTCTTCTTCTAACACACCAATATACTTTTAAAAAATATAATGATTCCTCAATTGTTATTTCATAAACCACAGTTCTCAGTAAAACAGAGTATCATAATTTCACCTTAGCTTAGTTTTCTAAGTTATCTAAAATTACTCTCTACTATACATTCGATAGATGAATAGTCTATGTATTAGTTTTGTGTTTTGGCTTCTGTAGTTTCTTCTGCCTAGAAAATCCTTTCCTGCTCTTCTCTTACCAGAAAATCTGTACTGATTCTACTGGAGCAGGAGTTGCAAACTCAAATGCACACAGGGCTGTGCAAGTAACAAAAATGAGGGAAACCCACTGAAAATGACAAACCCAAGAAGAATGTCTAATGAAAGAGCTACTCAGCTCTAGCTTTATCTTTGTCATGGTGGAATTAAAGACCAATGCTGATAGAACCTACGATTTCAAGAGATAGCAGAAATCTAGGTGTTTGTGTGTTATTTCCCAACACTTCATGTTACACACACACACACACACACACACACACACTCACACACCCACACACACCCCTGTGGGCCAAAGATAACTTGACTGGAGGCTCACTGTAGACAGCCTGTTTGTGAATTCTATATTAAATCCAGTTTAAAAGCAACTTCTTCTCTGAGCTTTCTTGGACTACCAAGACAAAACTGTATCTTAATCTTATACATACTCCATTACAGCTCATTAGATCATATTATAGTTATTTGCCTGAGTCCTCAGCAAGTCAATATGCTTCTTAAGGCAAGGCCCTTATCTTCTCATCTTTGCATCATCAATGCCTAGTACAATGCCTTTAATTCATTTAACCAATAGATGCTTGGCATATAACCAGAGCTTAGTATTTGTTGAACTGCTGAATTAAGTATGTTTAGGAAAATGTTTACCCTGAGGTATCTGGGGGTGGGGGAGGAGAATGCATTCCAGACAGGGTACCACAACGGGTACCCTCTATCTTAAAATTCACATGCAACTTAATTAGTAGCAGCTTAAATAAATAAAGTATTTCCCTCCACCCACTCAACACTTAGCCATTTAAATCATGGGCAAAGTATATCATATCCATTCACTCAGGCTAATATTTACTCAATGCCAGGCACTGTGCTAGGTGCTAGTGACCCAGTTGTAAGCTAGTGACCCAGTTGTAAGCAAAAGGACACAGTCTGCTCAGATTACTCAGGATTCCCTACACCAGAAGTATACAGTCCAGAATACTCACTTAGAGAAAGCAGTTTCATATTACATTGCCTCATTTTATAAAAGTACTCATTTCATTTTGTGATACCAAAAAAGTAAAGTGCAACTTACATGTTTTGAAAAAGATAAAACTCTCCATCAATCTCAATGCCAAGAACACTATAACAGTAATATGTTTTTCAAAGGGCAAAGTTGTAGCCATCCTGATTTAATATTAGGTTTAGGTAGGATTTAAGTCATAAGTTATAAGTCAATTCAAACCACTCAAACTTTGAATGGTTTTTGTCTGGCCAAAGGACCTATTTACCTGGGTGTTTCATAAGCATTTTAAATTCCAAAAACCCAACACTGAACTCATCCTGACCTCTTCTTCACCTG
Source organism: Cabassous unicinctus (assembly GCA_029593785.1). Classification (NCBI taxonomy): domain Eukaryota; kingdom Metazoa; phylum Chordata; class Mammalia; order Cingulata; family Chlamyphoridae; genus Cabassous; species Cabassous unicinctus. Next base: position 12,818 of record JAQZBX010049887.1, read on the forward strand.
CTTTTCTTATTACATTGGTAATACAACCTACCATCCACCCAGTCATGCAACTTAGAGACTGGTTCCTCCTCTTCTAAAAGGCTTCTAATTGTGGAGGTATCTCAGTTCTAAGCCCTCTTCTGTAGTTATACACTGTCCCCAGGAGATCTCTTATCTGTGAATTCTCCAGTCTAGACCACTTTCAGGTTTCCTGGTCCAAATGCCTACTTGACATGACACTTGGATGTCTCTCACACCTTGACAATATAAAAAACCAAACCTAATATATTTCATTTACTATGAAATCATCCCTTTCCATCTTTACCTGATCATCTCTTGCCTGGATCACTGCAAATAATTCTATAGGCCTCTCTGTTCCACTCTTCCACTCCTCTTTCTTTCTAGTCCATTTCTTATATAATACTTGAAATAGTATTTTAACAACATAAATCATATTGCTTCCCAACCGGAATTTTTAAAAAATGACTTCCCACTGAATTTTAGAATAAAATTCAGGGTCCTTATGGCCTACTAAGGCCAAATAAAATCTCATCTCCCCCATCTTTTCATCTTGGGAATGGCTAAGTAATTTTCTCACTTTCAGGCTTCTGCATTCTTGTTCCCTTTGTCTCTAATGTTCTTGCAATTTTTTACATGGCTGGCTCTTTTTTAGCCATCAGATTGTAGCTCAACTGTCATATCCTCAAAGACTCTTCGTGTGGTCTCCTGTATTTCATTACCCTGTGTATGTCTCTCATATGCCTTATCACACTTGTAATGTCTTACTTAATGTCACCTCCCTGTCCACCCCTATGCCATCCAGAATGTAAAGTCTAGGAGGGTAGGGACCAAGTCTTACTCTTCACAGCATTTATTTTCACTTGGCATATTGGCCATATATTTATCGTTCTATCTGTCTGGCTGTCTTCTCTTTCTAGAATATAAACCAAACTATTTTGTTCACTGCTGTATTTGCAGTGACTAGAAGAGTGCCTGGTACTACTCATTTGGTGTTGAATCAATTAGTTGATAAAGTCATTGAAACAAAGGCTGTTTTTTTTGCCTTTATGCCTTGTCTCCTTTGATCAGAATGTGCTTATTGTTATCTCTTTTGATCTAGTTAATGCTTCCTCATCCTTTAAGATTCAGATCAAGTAATTAACCTCTTAGAAGCCTTACCTGACCCCTCCAGCAATTAATATAGCATTGTGGTGTTTTAAGTACACACCATCTAGACATAGATAAGATCTGAACACACCAACTCTATGGTCTAGAGTTAACCTATAAATGTCTCAATTTTTTTTTTTTAATTTATCAATAGAATGTTATTACTTTAGTCTAGGTTTGGGGCTCCTATAACATGCTCTGTGTAACCTAACAATGTACTAACATTCTAGGTTGTAATTAACATGTGTTTATCCATCCTCACCTAAAATAGTAACTTCTTTGAGGCCAGAACCAGATCTCAAAAATCTTTATGTCCCTACTGCCTACTAGCATATCATACAGGAGTTACTCAGTAAACTTAAAAAAAAAAAATGACCACAAAAAAAAAAAAAAGGATTTAAAAGCAAAGCAAAGTCTAAAGTGGCATGCTGTCCAATACAGATGTCAATAGCCACATATGGCTATTTTTATTAAAAGTATATTAAATTTAAAATTCAGTTTTTCAGTCACACTAGCCAAACTTTAAGAATTCTACCTGAAAAATCTATTCAGTAGAAGATATGTACTGAGATATGAACTTGGTTATGATGCTATGAACTCACAGGACCCAAAGAGAAGTTGTCTAATTAAAATGCACATGCATCACAAGCACTATTATATCACTTATCTTGGCTTCACATAGAAAAAAAGAAAATCACAAACACCAAGCATTTTACTAGAAAACTGATTACAGTCAATGCCTTGATACTCTAAATTGAAAGAGTCTGCACATGCAGAACACAGAATGTTTCACCACCTCAGGTCTCACAGGATCTTCAATCCCCACAACAGCGATGCATGTAAGGCCGGTGACAATATCATTTTCATTATCCCACTCTGGTTCTGGTTCTCCTGCTGGGAAATCTCTGAATGCAAGACATATGGTCCTCAAGCCTTCTGATGCCATCGGTTCAATCACAGTTTTTACAATATCATCACGGTCCCTTGGTCTGAAAACTTTTGCCTCACCATTAGCACTCAAGATTTTGAAACACCTAAAAGGAAATATTGAATCCAAACATCAATGATTAACAAAAATAAGGGTAATGCCATTTAAGTGAACTGGAAGGGTTAGAAATAATGGGATGTGGTATCTGGAATTTAGAGAGTTACAGGTATTGCACTTTATAGACTTTTTACCTTCCCCTTTACAAAAATGGTGAGTTCTACTCTTTGTGGTTCCATGTGATAGTTCTCCATTTTATCAGTTGCTTTAGATATTCTCTAAATATTCTCTATTTGTAAATGCAGTGCTTTTTAATTCCCCTCCCCCAAAACCCCTAATAGTAGAGGAGATAAAAACTCTACACAGACCACTTTGGTATAGAAATAAAGACATTAATTTTAAATAACTCAAAGTTCACAAATATATATATTTTTAAAGTATAAGGCCCGTGTTCAATGAGCTCCTTACCTGAGGCGTTATCTCATCACCTATATTGTATTAATCACAAAAGGAAAAAAAAACAACTTAGTGTTAAAACAAGCATTCTATCAGAATGTGAGTGGTAATGCCAAAATAAGATTTGTTTTCAGTGAAACTACCTACAACCTTTTCTTTAATTATGTATAAAGTAAAAATTACCCCACATATGTCCCTATTTAAAATTTATTTTTCACACTGACTCTCTATACTATTCTCCCTTGATGATGCCCTCACCTCCCTCTGTTATAGGGGTGATTTCCAAATCCACATCTTATTTTGACTTTTTTCTAAAGCTTTCCATCACTGCTGAAGAGCTCTACCCAGATGTTTTATCAGTACCTTAAACTCAACACATGCAAGACTGAAAGCCACCGCCTCATTTCCCATGTAACAGACATCAATGTTACCCCAATCATTTCAATACATGTCTAAAATCTCACCTGACTACTTACTTTTTCATCATTAGCTATGTACTATTACCTCCTAAATCCTATATATTTCTTCTCTGAACAGTCTCCTGAATGTGTCCTCTTTCTATTCCCTCCTGCTACTACCTCACTTTTGGCTCTTACTTAGAGCTAAAGTTATTATAATAGAGTTTTAACTGATGTCTGTCTCTAGAATATCCTTTTTCTTCCAATCCACCTTATTCCCCAATGCATGAATTATTTTCAATTATAGCTTTGACCATTCAACTACCTGAGGAAAAAAGTACTTCAGGTGTGTTATCTGGCCTACTTAAGTTTTAACTGCTCAGCCTACATTTAAGAGCCTCTCCAACAAAATGTAAATATTACTGTGGGAACACTTACTGTATACTTACTAAATATCAGGTTCCATGCTGGATGTTTGATATGCATAATTTTATTCACTGTCAGAGTTGGTGGTCATCACCTCCTTTTTCAGTGGAGGAAAGTGTAAGCTAAGGGAAAAACCTGCCCAAGATCCCACAACTAGTTAGATGCTGAAGAGGAGTCAAAGCCTGATCTGTTTTGCTTCAAATATTTCCCTACTCATTCCACTGTACCATCTATTTGCTACCTATCTAACCAAGGACAGGTCTGATTTCTAGCCTTTCCCAGTGAAATGAGATAACCAGGTATACAATGAAGCAAGGAAAGATGTGATGTGGCCCATGGACCACAAGAGCCCAAGACAGCTGAGCTGAACTACACAACTGGCCATTCCTCCAAAATGACCTGTACATCCCTGTCTCCTTTGTTTGATATGCTTCTTTCATCTGATGTTCTTACTCCACACTAAAACCTATCTTAAATGTCACATCTTTCATAGTGTAGTTTCTCATCTTAAAACTTTAAACTCATTTATCATCTGCTAACTTCTCAGTTATATATGTACTTATCTTAAAAGCCTGTTAGTTTACAATCTGTCAAATGTTCATTAAGATAGCTCTGGATTCGAATCCACATATAAGCAATTTGTAAGTGGAAATGCTTTATATGATTAACAGTAGGAATGTATTAATGTTTCAATTTCAAATCAGTTCCTAATTTTCCAAAATTGCTCCTAAAATTTTTTTAAACAGTTCTCTGTTAAGATTAAAGAAACTAAAATAACTTCAAAAACTGTAGTGACAGAGAAACATTAAGGAATTGATATATAAGCATGTAAGGTCAAAATGGATGTTACGGGTCTGTTAAAGGATAAGAAAGATTGCTATTCAAAATGAGAGGAGATATTTAACTATGACACTGCAGCAGCATAAAATGATACACCTCACTCTGATATAAAAGGAGAATTCTCAAGATCTAGTTTACTGGCTTCCTATTCTAGAAACTAATCTAATTCATTCATCACATTTTTTAATCTACTCAATGCATTGTTGAAGAGATAAACTTAAGTTCTTCTTCCCAGAAGAGGCTTTTCATTTTCATAATACTATATAACAATGGAATCAGCATGTCTAAAAACAAACTTCAAAGTTTACATCAATAAGTGTTCTAGACTAATTGTAATGGTTTTATTTATTCTCCCTATGTCAAAATAGTAAGAAATAAAAGGAGCCAGGGTGTGAAAAGGTAGAACAATATGCACAAATGCCTGGATACCATAATATAGAGTCCCAAAACTCTGAGCTCCTAACAAATGCCTGATGTTCACAAAAAGAAAGCAACAACAACATAGTAGTTATTCCATAAAGCAACTATAGTCAGCAATTTATTCATCTAAGTATATTACTCTTACTTTTTCAGAATTATCTCAGATGCACCCTTGCTGAATATTCGATAACTTCCATCTGAATTTTTCAGGACAGTACTCATGGACTTCCTAACAGAATTGAAGGTGTAGACTTTGTACAGTGCTTCTTCTGGTATTTCATTTCTAACATCCTGATAATCCCGTTTTAAATCCAAAAGAAGTCCCAACAAGGCACATTCAGTTTTATTACCAACATGACGAGGTAATCCACCCTCTTTCTCTGGTGGCTATAAGAGAAAAAGGTTTAGAAGCTAGTATCATCTTATCTATGAAATTTAACTTATAATGTAAAACAGAAATGCTATATTCTAAAACAAAATTATATGGGAACTACTAATAAAAGCATTTCAAAGAGGTACACAGGAAGGTAAGGTAGAAAGGAGCTCTGGGGTAAGAATGACATGGATTTTAATCTCAACCCTGTCGATTACTAGCAGTATCAACTTCTGGCAAGTTACCCAATTGCTGTGATCCTCAGCTTCAGCCTCTGTAAAACAGGAGCACTTATGACCCAGGAATTAAATGAGATAAAAAAGTGTAAAGTTTATACAGTTGGTTCCTGACACACAGTAGGAACTAATAAATTTTAATTCCTTTCCTTTTCTCTTCCTGTTTACACTGAACATTTACTTACACATTTGTAAATAATTCAAAATTAAATCTACTTAAAAACATTTTAATGGCTTAAAATAAAAGTATAGGCAGTAAAATACTGTTGCTTTAAATGTACAGAAAAACTTTATTTCCTTCAAAGTATCTTCACAAATATCAGCTTATATGATCACCCCAATGGTATTAAAGACAAATAGGACTGTCTTTACTTAAGGACTGAAGAATGTAAAGCTCAGACTTTCAGCGAGTAAAAGGCAAAGCTAGATCTAGAATCAAGATCCCATAACTTTCCAGTCCAAGAATCCAATTCATGTTTATTTTCACTAAATAAGTAAACAACTTGCAATATTAATTTTGTTCATGGTATTCATACATAAATCACTAGAACATTTATCAAATCAAACATAACATGCTTTAAGTCCTAAAATTTTAAAAAACTGGTAAAGTTGAAAATATTTTTTTCCTAAGGTAGCAAAAATACAGAATTACTTTGTGTTAGTTCTAAAAAGATCTAAGGATTATCTTACAGGTAGGAACCAAGAAACCAAGACAAACAGAGCATAAAACAAGAATATATAAAACATTATTTTTAGTTGAAATCTGGCTTCAAAATTTTCTCTTGATAATGGAGCACTGACTTTCTTATCAGGTAAGGAGACTGGTCTTTCACAAAAGGAGCTTAATGAGAATTTGAAACTAAAAATTTTTTCTGATTTTAATGCTTGAGAGTTTTGGAACACAGGAAATTCAAAACGTGAAAGAAAAAATGTAAGTAAATAGAATGTATATGTTAATCAATAGTCATTATTCATGACACATAGCAAAAGAAACATACACATTACATAGATACATGCCTTTTAAAAACTTAAGACAATTTAATTCTTCAATTTATTTAGTAATGGCAGTCTGAAGAATTACATATGGTTTAATCATTACAAATTTTAAAATTAATTTTGATACATATGTTATTTAAAGAAATCTTACCAATATTTTTGATGTATAAGCACAATTCACAGAAATTCCTGTTACAAGATAGGATAAAATATTTGCTGGGATAGCTTCTGGTTCAGGAACCTTTATATAATGTTTTTCATTTATGTAAGCTTGGACAACAGTCATTCTGTTCATTGTCAATGTTCCTGTTTTATCTGAACAAATGGCTGTAGCATTTCCCATGGTTTCACAAGCATCCAGATGCCTTACTAAGTTATTATCTTTCATCATTTTCTACAGTGACAAAAAAAAAATCTAGTTAAGTTACTTATAAAACCAATCACCTCATTAAATAAAAAGTACTATAAATTGCTGTAGACCAGAACTAAAATCCCTAGCTATCCACAGACGCACAGCATAAAGTTCCAATTTGTTACTGCACCTATATGCAAATCACGTGCTTCCAACAGCTTCAGGGAAGTGTCCTTGCATTACAAGAGCAATAAAAACATGTACTGAAATTAGGTAATCGAAGCACCTTTAAAAAAAAAAAATATATATATATATATATAAAATAACATTTATGTAAGCAAATGTATATATATGCATAT
>JAQZBX010049888.1:0-19864 GCA_029593785.1 Cabassous unicinctus
GGACTTTCATACACCCAACATCCTCCCTTTTTCCTCCTTTCCATATTAATACCTTTTTATATGTGGATGGTACCTTTGTTATACCATATTCTAATAGTGAAACATAGCTACTAAACATGGTCAATGGTTTACATTATGGTTTACTTTTTAGACCCTACACTTTAAATTTTTGATGATATTTAACATGGCCTGTGTCCATCACTGTAAGATCATGTAGAACACTCCCATTGCCCACTTAATACCCCCTCTTTGACCTATTCTATTTCTCCCTCCCCCTCTTCTTGGGGCCCATGGGAACCCCCTGGCTTCACTTTTTGGGTGACAAGATTCATAGTTACATGCAACAACACTGAGGTCTTGACACACTCATTTGTCTTCCCCTATTAGGAACTGCCCATGCTCTTGAGAGATTCCTGCCTGCCTCTATTTGTGACAAAATCAGCCCTCCTGAGGATAGGAGTCCAGTTCCTTCCCACTCATTGTGTGAGTCTTGACCCATGATACAACACATTAAGACAAAATGATCACTCACACTCTCCCTAGAAACCTGCTTCAGGTGTTCCCTGTCCCAAATGCCCTCCTATCCAACACCCTAAACCAGTAACCATTTCTTGTCATATTGCCATAAGAGCATTCCCAACTTTGTGCTTTTATCCACATAACTGCAAATCCCCAGTGTTTACCTAGTCCCTCTCCCAACCCTCACCACAGTTCTCTGGACCTTCCAACCCACCATCCCCTATCTACCCACCTGTCAAACCTGCACCAACTAGCCCAATAATATGGGCACTTGAAAAGATAATTCTTCAGGGAACAAATACAAATGGCTAACATGTACATGAAAAGATGCTCAACATCACTAGCTATTAGGGAAATGCAAATCAAAACTACAATGAAATACCATCTTATACCCATTGGACTGGTGGCTATTAAAAAAACAGAGGACTATATGTGTTGGAGAGGATGTGGAGGAAAGGGAACCCTCATCCACTGCTGTTGGGAATGCAAAATGGTCCAGTCATTGTGGCAGACATTTTGGCAGTTCCTCAAAAAACTAACTGTAGAACCTCCATATGATACAGCAATTCCACTTCTGGGTATATACCCAGAAGAATTGAAAGCAAAGACATGAACAGATATATGCACATGAGTGTTCTTAGCAGCATTATTCACTATTGCCAAAAGTTGGAATCGACCCAAATGCCCATCAATAGATGAATGGATAAACAAAATGTGGTACATACATGCAATGGAATATTACTCAGCTGTAAGAAGGAATACAGTGATAACATGGGATAACATGGATGAATCTTAAGAACCTTATATTGAGTGAAGCAAGCCAGGCATTGAAGGAGGAACAGTATATAACCTCTCTGACATGAATTAAGCAAATTGAGCAGACACAGAGAGCTATTTTCTGGAAGATAGATTTACAGGAAATAGAAAGGGAGAAGAAGGTTGTGAGCCAACACCCATATGGACATAATCTGTCGTAGGGAGAAAGTGTGTAGTTGCATATTGAAGGGATATAACAGGAGGGTAGTGATATTATTATGGCTTTTTATATTTCTTTTTTCATTCTGCTGCTCAGCCTGCCTCATGTCAGTTATCTTATCTTCGAATTCACTGATTCTTCTGCAAGCTCCAACCTGCTGTTAAAACCCTCCTGAGGGAAGCAGATGTGGCTCAACCTGTTGGGTGCCCACCTACCACATGGGAGGTCCTGGATTTGGGTCTCAGTACCTCCTAAATAACATGAGCAGAAACCCACATCTGCCACAATGAACTAGATGCCTGCACCTGCTGCAACAAGCTACATGCCTGTTGCAGCTTGAAATTATTTGTGAATTCTAAAAATATATATTGGATTATGTGTGTAAACTGGTCTGTTCCTCTGTGCATATTAGATTGTATTAAATTCAGAGGTTTCACTTTTGCTTGATTAAATTAATATTAAGGTTTGATTCAGCTACATCAGTAGGACATCAATTCCTCACCCCCTTTATGGGTGAGGACTCACAGAGAAAATGACAAGGCAGAGGAGAGAGTTGGAGATTTGATGCTGAAGCCCCAGGAAGTAAATACACAAAGAAGCACATACATGAGGAAAGAGAGATGGTTCCATTAGAGAAGGCCGAGGTCCTGAGAAGAGAATGAGCCTTATAGTCTACAGCTGACCTTGTGAGGTGAGCAGAACAGCTGAACCTGGATAAAATGAGCCATTGCAAGAGAGACAAGTCTTATGCTAACATACAGCTGAGAAAGACAGAAGATGGGACAATGGAGCCTTAGGAGGAATAGGAAGGCTGAACCTTGCAGAAACTGGCAGTCATCTTGCTCCAACATGTGGCAAAGATTTGGTGAGGGAAGTGACTTATGCTTTATGACCTTGTGACTGTAAGCTTCTACCCCAAATAAATATCCTTTATAAATTCTAAGGTATCAGATTTCTGATACCTTACATCAGCACCCCTTTAGCTGACTAATACAATGCAGCACCCCACCACAACAAGCTAGATGCTGGACCCACCACAACACGCAGATGCCTAAACAAGCAGATGCTACAAGGCAGCAGACATTGCAGCTCACAGGGAGTGGATGTGGCTCAGGTCATTGGGCATTCACTTGCCATGTGGGAAGTCCTGGGTTTGATTCTCAGTTCCTCCTGGAGAAGGCAAGCAAACAATGAGAAGACAGACGAGAGAATCATCTGGGGGAGGAATGGATAAATTAAAAGTAAATAAAGTAAATACATATATCTTAAGAGAAAAACCTCGTAGTGATTTTTCATTTTAGAAACTGTGGTCTTCAACTATAGGAGTTCTGACTGCTTTTAAAAACAGCTATCTCTTTACTAAATTCTTATATTGCTCATTCATTGATTGCCTGATATCCTTTTGTTCTTTTTCTGTATTTCCTTCATATCCTCGAGATTATAAGATTTTTTTTTAAAGTCTTTGGTAGATCCACATTCTGGTCTTTTTCATTGTTATTTTCTAGATTTTTATCATCTTCCTTTGGATTGGCCATCATTTCCTGTTTCTGTGTTTGTCTTGTGTGGTTTTGTGTGCACAATGTTTATTTTAATATTTTAAAATATTACCTATGAGAAATATTCCCTGAAATGTCTGTTTCTTGATTTTGTATCAAGCTGGTGATAAAGAAGAGATTTTCTTGAACTTCAGCTCTCCTAACCATAAGGACTGTCCAAGGTCTATGCAGTTTTCATGCACTTCCCTGTGCTTTCTGGGCTTGTGTCTTGTCCTGGGACTGTGCTTCTTGGTTGTTTTGGAGTTAAATAACCTTTTAAAGGAGTTGAATGTCCCATCCATTTCCCAGAAGAAAGAACTCCTTCTCTGGCATGTTTAAAGCAGGAAAGTCTCTTCCTCAGACTCTCTGCCTCTATAGTTTCTAATACTCATTTTGTTATCTCAAGCTGCTTTCAATTAGCTGGAAAATTTCAGGAGTGAGAGGCTGCACTTGAGGAGATTCTCACATCAGTCTTTCCCAGACTAAACAAGCCCTTGGGTCCACCCAAGGGGTACAGGCCAGAGAAAGTACCAGGAAGGACACTAGAAACTTCTTCCATGGCTCCACAAAGCTGAGCTTTCTTGGCTTTACAAGAGAATGCTACCATTCAGCTAATTGTCCCCCTGCAGACCTGAGGGCACACAGTGTCTTTAATTCTCCTCCATCACTGCCTTTGTCCATAGCAGCTTGGAGCAATTACCCTCCTGAGAGCTGTGCCCCCAGCAATCTGAAATTGCTAATAAAAACTGTGATCAGTAATCTGCCATGACCATCACTGGGCTTGTGGAAGAGAATTGTTATGTCTCTTTCAGTCATCATCGAGCTTGCCAATGCCAGATCCCAATGCAAACTCTGTGAGTGTGTGGGATGGGCACCAGTCACCCCTGTGTAGAGAGAGCAATTCTTGGATTTTACCATAATTTATCAGCCTCTTCCTCATTCTCTTCTCTGGATGCCTTAAATTGTTTTACTGGTCTCCAGAGTTTCAAAATAGTCATTTTAGACAGTGCCTGCATGCTTAATAGTTGTTTTGATGGAAAGACTGAATTCTAGAGTTTCTATTCATCAATCTCCCTGCTATCCTTTACATTGGAACTTTAGAAACCTGATCACAGTGGAGATCAGAAGACTTAGGGAAACCAATCAGAAACCAATCAGAAGACTTAGGGAAGTTGACTTATGATTCTCTGAGTGAAGTAGTAAAAGATTCCAAAGTCTAGCTATTGACAAGGGTAGGGTTTGTATGTATGTGTTCTTAATGCCAAAAGTAAACTGTTGCACATTTTTCCAGTTTACATTTCAAAAATTTAAAAGAACAATTGTACATACTGTATAGGATCCCCATACATCGCCACACCACCAACACATTACATTGTTGTCACACATTTGTTACAAATGATGAAACAGATCATCCTAATATTACTACTATCTATATTCCATAGCTTATATTTGGTATATTTTCCCACAAAATATCCTATTATTAACACCATGTACTAGTATTGTATATTTGTTATAGTTCATGAGAGAGTGTTCTCATATTTGTACTCTTAACCACAGTCCATCATTCACAATGAGATTCACTGTGTTATTTGTTTTCCTGCTTTTTACAATTCATCAAAATGTACACTCAGTGGGTATCAGTTTCATCAAAAAGTTGTGCTCTCCTCAGCTCAGTCCATTACAGAATGTTTTCATTCCTCCAAAGGGAAAAATCCCATGTCCTTTTATATCCCCCATGATTGACCCTTCGCATTATTACAATACCTTTTTTGCCTTTCCTGTAAAAATATTGCAATATTACTGTGAACTATAATCTAAGTTACATTAGTTGTATTTTCCCATGTATCTCCATATTCTTAATAACTTGTAATAGAGGAACATTCTTTTATTTATACTATTAACCACAATCATCATCAACCACCAAAAGCTTAGTGTTATATATTCCCTAGCTTATCCTCTATCTTTCTTTCAATTGATATTAACATCCCTAGACTACCCCTTTCAGTCACATTCATATTTATAAATCAGCAGTGTTAAGTTATACTCACTGTAATGTATTACTATAAACACTATCCATTTCCATACTTTTACAATACACCTTTTTAAACATTCTTCATACATTTAGCATCAGCTCCCCCTTCTCAATCCACATTCTATCACCTAGCAACCTATACTCTATAAGTTTAACTCCATGCATTTAGTCATCATAATTAGTTCATGTTAGTGAGATTATACAATATATGTCCTTTTGTGCCCAGCTTATTTCACCCAACATAATGTCCTCAGGTTTCACCCATGTCATATGCATCCTGACTTCATTTCTTCTTAAAGCTGAATATTGTTCCATCAAAAGTACGTACCGCATTTTGTTTATCCATTCCTCATGGGGTGGACACTTGGGTTGTTTCTATCTTTTAGCAATTTTTAATAATGCTGCTATGTACATGGATGTGCAAATGTCTTTTTGCATCCTTATTTTCAGTTCTTCTGAATATATTACTCATAGCAGAATGGCTGAGTTATATGGCAGTTCTATAATTATCTTCCTGAGATGCCAAATTGTCTTCCACAGAGGCTGCAGCATTTTACATACCCTCCAACAATGAAGGAGTAAAGTTCTTTCTTTGAATCCTCTACAGCACTTATAGGTTTCTGTTTTTATTAAGAATGGCCATTGGGTAAGGCATGAACTGATAGCTCATTGTAATTTTAATGTGCAATTCCCTAAGAGCTAGTGATGTTCAGAATATTTTCATGTGATTTTTGACCATTTGTATTTTTTCTTTGGAAAAATGTCTGGTCAAGTCTTTTGCCCATTTTTTAGGGGGTTGCTTGTCTTTTTATTGTTGAGGTATGTGATCTCTTTATATTTCGTAGATAGCAAACCCTTGTTGGGTATGTGGTTTCTGACATTTTTCTCCCATTGTGTAGGCTGCTTTTTCACCTTCTTAACAAATTCATTTGAAGCACAAATATGTTTTACTCTGAGGAGATCCCATTTATCTAGTTTTTCTTTTATTACTCAATCTTAGGTGTAAGGTTTAAGAAACCACCACCTACCACAAGATCTTGAAAATGTTTTCCTTCATGTTCTTCCAGGAGTTTTGACATTCTAGCTCTTACATTTATGTCCTTGAGCCATTGTAAATGAATTTTTGTATAAGGCATGAGATAAGGGTCTTTGCTCTTTCTTTTCAGCTATGTATATACAGTTTCCCAGCATAATTTGTTGAGTAGAATATTCTGACTGCTCTTGGTTTGTCAGCCTTGTCAATAATCACTTGAATGTAGATTTGAGGTTCTATTTCAGAATTCTGAATTTGATTCCATTGGTCAACATTTCTATTTTTATGTCAGTACTATGCTGATTTTGCCACTCTTGTTAAGAAATATTCTTTAAATGTGGGAAGTCCTCTACCTTCATTTTCTTATTAAAAGATATTTGTAGGTATTAAGGGGCCCTTACCCTTCCAGTTGAATTTGAGAATCGGATTTTCCAATTCTGCAAAAGTGGCTCGAATTTTCACTGAGGTGGAGTTAAATCTATAAATCAGTTTAGGTAGATTTGGCCTCTTAATACTATTTAGTCTTCATTCTGTGAACACGGACTGTCCTTCCATTTATTTAGGACTTCTTTGGTTTCTTTTAGCAATGTTTTGTAGTTTTCTAAATACAGGTCTTTTATGTTCTTGGTTAAGTTTTTTCTAAATATTTGATTCTTTTGGTCACGATTAAAAATGGAATTTTCTTCTGACTTCATCCTAAAATTGCTTATTAGTAGTGGATAGAAAAGTTAAGAATTTTGTGTATTAATCTTCTATCCTGCCACTTGCTGAAATCATCTATTAGTTCTGGTAACTTTGTGTAGATTCTTTTTTATTTATTTTTATATTTTTACTTATTTATTCTATCCCACCTTGCAACCTGTGCTCGCTGTCTGCTCTCTATGGCCATTCACTGCATGTTTGCTCTGTGTCTGCTTGTCTCCCTTTGTTGCATCATCTTGCTGTGCCATCTCTCCACGGGAGCAGGTTATCAGCTCTTCATGGGCGCGGGCCAGCTTGCTCTCACCAGGAAGGCCCTGGACCCAAACTCAGGGCCTCCCATATGGTAGATGGGAGCCCAACCGCTTGAGCCATAACTGCCTCCCTGTGTAATTTTTTTTAAATTTTCTAAGTATAGGATCTTATCATCAGTGAATAGGGAAAGTTTTGCATCTTCTTTTCCCAATTGGGCACCTTTTATTTCCTTTTCTTCCTTAATTTCTCTGGCAAAACTTCTAGCACAATATTGAGGAACAGTGGAAACAATGGGCATCCTTGTTTTGTTCCCAATATCAATGGGAAAATTATCAGTCTTTCACTGTTGAGTAAAATGTAAAATATGGAGTTTTCATTTATGCACTTCACCATTTTGAGAAAGATTCTTTCCATTCTTTTCCCTCAGAGTGTTTTTTATGAATAAGGGATGATGTATTTTGTCTAATGCCTTTTCTGGGTCAATCAAGATGATCATGTGATATTTCTTCTTCAATATATTAATATGCTATTTTACACTATTTGATTTTCTTGTGTTGAAACACCCTTGCATACCTGGGAAAAACACCACTTGATAGTGGTGCATAATTCTTTCAGTGTGCTTTTTGTATTCATTAAAAGTATTTTGTTGAGGATATTTTCATCTATGTTCATTAGAGAAATTGGTCTTAATTTTCTTTTCTTTTTTTTTGTGTAGCTTTATTTGGTTTTAGTATAAGTGTGATGGCTTTATAAAAAGTGTTTGGTTTCATTCTCTGCTGTTCAGTTTTTTGGAAGACTTTGACCATAATTTGTATTAGAGAATTTTTTAATGATTTGTAGAATTCACCTATGAAGCCATCTGACCCTGTTCTCATTTTGGGGAGGTATTTGATGAATGTTTGAATCTCTTTCCTTGTAATAGGTTTGATGAGGTCTTCTATTTCTTCGAGTTTCAGTGTAGGGTGCTGTTTATATGAATTTGTCCATTTCATCTGCATTGTCTGGTTTGTTGGTGAACAACTGTCCAGAGTATCATCTTTTGATATCATCTTTTATTTCTGTGGGGTCAAGGGTAATGTCCACAGTCTTATTTCTGTTTTTATTTCTTTGCATCTTCTCTGTTTTTTCCTTTATCAGTTTAGCTAAGGGTTTGCCAATTTTATTGATTTTCTTGAATAAAACATTTTTAAAAATATTATTATTTTTTATTCTCAGTATCATTTATTTCTGCTCTCATCTTTATTACTTCTTTCCTTCTATCTGTATTGGGATAGTGTGCTTCTCTTTTTCTAGTTTCACCAGGGGTGAATTTAGTTTCTTCTATTTTCACTCTTTCTTCTTTTTAATGTAAGTTTTTAGGGCTATACGTTTCTCTCTCAGTACTACCTTCACTGTATCCCAAGGTTTTTATCTGTAGTGTTCTCATTTTCATCTGTCTCAAGATATTTACTGAATCACTTGCAGTTTTTTCTTTGACACACTGATCATGTAAGTGTTTGTGATTTTATCTCTGTGTATTTGTGAATTTTCTGTTTTTCTGACTGACACTGATTTCCAGAGCATGTGCTTTTAATAATATCAATCTTTTAAAATGTAATCAAACCTGTCTTTTGATTCTACATGTGGTCTATCCTGGAGAAGGATCCATGAGCCCTTGAGGAAAATTTATATCCTGCTGTATTGAGGTGTAAGGTTTTGTAAATGTCTGTAAGGTCTAGTTCAATTATCATATTAGTCAAGCTCTCTGTTTCCTTATTTATCCTTTGTCCAGATATTCTATCCAATGCTGAGAGTGGTGTGTTGATGTATCTAATGATTATTGTAGAGATATTTATTTCTCCTTTCTCTTTTGCGAGTGTGTGCCTCATATATTTTGGGACACCAAGGTTAGGTGTATAAATATTTATGATTATTTCTTCATGGTGAATCAACCTTTTATTAATATATAGTGATCTTATAATTTTATAATAGTTTTGTATTTAAAATCAATTTTTTTGCAATATTAGAATTTCTCGAACAGAACATTTTTGGTTACTTATTTGTGTGGAATATCATTTTCCACCCTTTGACTTTCAGTCTATTTGCATTTTTGGTCTAAGGTGAGTCCCATGCATATAGCATATGGATAGCTCTTTTATTTTTTCTCAATTCCCTTGGCCTATGATTTTGATTGGGGACTTAAATACATTAATGTACAATGTTATTAATGTATGGCATTCCTGCACCTATTTTATCCTTTGGATTTATGTTATCATATCTTCCTTCTTTTTGTCTTTTCACCCTTTTAGCTATATTTCCTAAAAATCTTCATTTCTGCACTTTTCTCCAAGTCTCTCACCCTTGTTTTCCCTTTCAGCCTGCAACACTCCCTTTAGTATCACTTGTAATTCAACCATTTGGTAACAAACTCTCTCAGATTTTCTTAATCTGTGAAAATTTTAAACTCACCCTCATAGTTGAAGGACATTTTTGCTGAATAAATGATCATTAGCTGGAAGCTTTCTATTTCAGTACCTTAAATACGTCATGCCTCTTTTTTCTCACCTCCATGGTTTCTGATGAGATCAGCACTTAGACTTATTGATTTTCCCTTGTATGTGATACATTGCTTTTATTTTTCTGTTTTCAGAATTCTTTATCTCTGGTATTTGACAATCTAAATAGTAGTTGCCTCAGAGTAGTTCTCTTAAGATATATTCTCTTTGGGGTGTTGTCCTACTTGGATATTAATATTTATATCTTTCATAGGGGTTGGGACATGTTCCATCAGTAATTCCTCAAATATTCTTTTTGCCACTTTTCTTCTACTTCTGGGACACCTATAACACCTATGTATTTGTGTTTCACATTTTTATTCAATTCCTTGAGACCTTGTTCCATTTTTGCATTCTTTTCTCCCTCTTTTCTCCTGGCTTTTCAAGTTCAGATCTGTCTTCTAATTCATGAGTTCTCTCCTCAGTAGGATCAAATATGCTGTTACATGCCTCTAATATATTTTTAGTCTCATCCAGTGTGTCTTTCATTTTCTTAAGCTCTTTTTTTTTCCCAGACTTCTCAAATTGTGCTTTATGCTTACACTGTGTCCTCTAATATACTCCATCTCTTTAGCCATATTTTCTTTCATTCTTTTGAGTTGATTCAGGAGATTTCTGTGAATATCATTGATTACATGTCTTGAATCCTGTGTCTGATCACGATTTTGGATTTGTTCCTTTGGTTGTGATATATCTTCCTGTTTCTTGGTGCTGCTTGTAATTTTTGCTGATGTCTATATATCTGATTATCTTGGTGAATGTATTTTATAGGTCAATTTCTCTCTGTTGCCAAGTGGTTTTGTTACATGGCTTTTCTTTGATTTTTGGTTAAACTTATAGTAAAATTTTAAACTTGCCAAGACTAATTTAATACAACTTGGCCAGGGATCCACTAATGTGCTCAAACCAGATCCAAGGTGGCTGGGGACATGGGAGACTCCAAAAAGCTTTTTGTTTTTATTGCAGTTTCTCAGCCTGCTGTGGATTACACTTTTTCACTAATATTTCCACAGAGCTGTCTCTTTCAACCTCCACTTGCAAGGATGGCTATAGCTGAGATGCAAAGCAGACTCTGCTGGCCAAACTTACTGAAGAGAAACCACTCTACACCCTACACCACACCCACTCTTTTCCAAGGGAGGAAGACTTCAGTTCCTTTTTGATTTAGCCACAGTGAGCCACAGCTTTTACTGGGGCTGTTCAATTAAGGGTGGTGGATGGGTGTTCTTTGCAGTTGTGAGATGAGTAACTGATGGCTTCTTTTTGGTCTTTTCATCTCTCTGTCCCTCTCCCAGCTGGATGATTCTTAGCAATCTCTTGGCCTGCAGATCCTCAAAGTAGCTCCCTTAGATAGCTTTTGCCCTTTCTCCATTGTTTTAGTTGAAGACTTGTGCCCTGGTAAACAACTCTGATGCCATCTTCCTAGAAGTCAAAACACTGTCTAAATGGTTGCATATTTAACAACATAGATGATGTTTATAGTAGTTCCTAACATCTTTAATTGTTTAGGAAATTGCTTATAATCCAAACACATACATATCTTAGATTTAGCAGTTACATTTTCCAAGGTCTATGGTCATTCTAATTCATTCACATGAGTTAATGATCAGTTGCTACCCTTAAAGATTATTCTCTTATTAAAATATAAATAGTAAATTTTTAATTTCCTCTTCAATTACTTTGGATACGTGAACATTTGTTTTGCTGGATTAAATTTTGTTGAAACGTAAATAAACAATAACTGACTGGATTTTGGGTTTGTGCTTACTTTTCTTTGGGTGCCACTCAACTTCCTTTAGTCACTTTTTTGTAATAGATGAATTGGTTTCCTAAGTATTTAGAATCAGCCCTGACACAAAACTCAAAACTGCCACTCTGTTTGGACATAAAATATGTTCCTGTTTGCACTGAAGTAACATTTGGAATCTATTTGTGGTATTTGGCTCTCAAAAATGAACTCCAAAATGATTTTGAAAGAACTGGGGTAGATATGAGTAATATTTGTTTTTTATGGGTTTTTTTTTGGCAGAATATACAGCAAAAGACATATTGCATAGGGCTGGGCTATATTTCCTTAGATTTAGATCTACCTCATGATCTCTATATTAAAAATTTCATTGTTTGATGCTTGATATCTTTTGTGAAACATCACAATACAATACAATACCTTTTGACAAACCATTGTGGTATTTGAGGCTAAGATGTTTCAATGGATCTGTAGGTCACAGTGGTATTGGATTCATGAAAGAAAGAACCTATTTTCCTGGATCTGATATTTTGGTAAAATAATTCCTTTTTCAAATGTTCTTTTATGTCAACAATTTTGGCCCATCAGGATTTACTTTTAAGAAAAGAAATATTTTTACATAATTTGATTTGAGAAAGAGAAAACCTCTACTTTTACTTAAAATTATTTTGTTATGACAAGGGAAAACTGTAAGAATGGAAAGAAAGAGAGAAAGAGAGAAAGAAATAGAAATAGGAAAACAAGGGAAGCAATTAAGGAAGGAAGGAGGGTAGGAAGAAAGGGAAAAAATGAACCAATGGAGTAACTGTGGAAATGGATAAGATAGTTTGTATAAGAAAATGTGAAAAAAAGAATTATCATGAGTTTGGGAGACAAAAGGCCAGGTTCCTATCCCCTATGATTTAGACACTTGTGATATTATCATCACAGAATCCTGTCTTAAGGTTATTGTCTTAATATAATACAATATTTTTAAAGTTTTATTTTTGCCTTTTTGTGAAGACTGTTGAAAACATGCCAATTATTGTTTCATATATTTAAACTTCCTTGTGAAAAAGTGATTATAGATTTCCTTTAGACCGTTACACAACATAATGAGTGGTTTGGCCAGGTCATTTAACACTCTCTGTTTTGGCTTTTGCATTTAAAAACATGAATGACCTATTCAATAAGGATTTTAGTGATATTAAATGAGTGAGTTTATGGAATTACCTAATCAATAGCCAATCACGTGGAGGTTTTTAAAATAATATATCTATTTTTGGAGAAGTTGTAAGCTTACAAAAGAGACATGTAAAATGTGCAGAATTATCACATCATCCCTCCACCAACACTTTGCATTGTTTTGAAAAATTTGATAGAGCTTATAAAATAAAATAATCAAAATATTACTAAATATGGATCACAGCTTACATTTTGTATATTTCACCACATACCCCTCTGTATTAGTCAGCCAAACGGGGCACTGATGCAAAATACCAGAAATCTGTTGGCTTTTATAAAGGGTATTAGTTTGAGGTAGAAGCTTACAGTTACCACGCCATAAAGCATAATTTTCTTCCCTCACCAAACTCTATTGCCACATGTTGGGGCAAGATGGCTGCCAGTGTCTGCCAAGAGTTCAGGCTTCTTGGGTTCTTCTCTTCCTGGGGGCTCCATTTCTCTCTGGGCTCAGCTCCACTGTTTCCTCCACAAGTTCAGCTGTAGACTATGAGGCTTTCTAGGCTTTGTTTCTCTCCACAATGCCAGCGGTGAACTGTCAGGCGAATGGCTGGTCTCTTTTCCCAGGGCCTTCTCTCTTTCTTCATGACCAAGCTCCTCTGTGTGCTTACTTCCCAGGGCTCCAGCTCAAAAACTCCTCATCAGAACTCCAACTCTGTCCTTTGCCATGTCTTTTATATGAGTCCCACCCACCAAGGGGCAGGGACTCCACACCCTACTAATGTGGCCCTTATCATAATTTAATCATGCCCAGTGGTACAAACCAGTTTACAAACATAATCCAATATCTTTTTTTGGAGTTCATAAATAATGCCAAATTGCTACACCTTTTGTTTTTGCCACTTTTATTCTTTGGTTTGGACGGACTTCAGAATGAAATGATCATTTCAAAATATCAATACCAATATTTACATCTAAAATTAAGTGTACTGATTACACTTTTCAATTTTTGAAGATCTATTTGCCTTTAGATTACATTCTTATAGGAATAAAGGTAAATTAAAACATTGTTTTAAAGTCATTTAAAGTAATTTTCTGCTCTCTATGGCTTACAATATAGTTTATTACATTTATTTCAATTTGTTTTAAGAAAACAAAGCCTTCATGAATGAGTTATCTTTCACTCAACATAAGCCTATTTAAAGTAGAATTAATCATATGAATGTAATTTTTAAGTTAAATCCACTGTTCAAACCCCTATCCATAGACATCACAATGGAACTAACAATGGACATAAATGCTTTAATTGTCATCTATGTGGGAAAGTCTTCAGTGGATGTTCCTTTTTAGAGAACATTAGAAAACTCACACTTAAGAGAATCCTTAAAAAGTCATTGGTGTGAGAATGCCTTCAACCATTATTCTGTGCATTAATGACATGAAAGTACTCATACTGGGGAGAAACCATATGAATGTCATGTATGTGGGAAACTCTTCATTGAATATTATAATCTTAGAGAACATAGGAAAGCTCATACTCAAGAGAAGCATCAAGAATGTCATCTTTGTGGTAAAAGCTTCAACCATTTTTCTGGCTTTGTATAAGATGAGAAGATTCTCACTGGGGAGATTCTATTAAAGTCATCTATCTGGAAAAACCTTCCCTCAGACAACATCAGATTTGTAATTGAGGGATGCTATATATTTTTGGGAATACCTTAAATTTATATTTTTATTGTTAGACAACAGAAGATAACATGAACATGAGGGAAACCCAATGAGTGCTAAATAGGCTGTAAAGTCTTCAGGCAAAGTTTTGATCTTAGATGTTATTATATCATTCATTATAAATGTTATGAATACAGAAGAGTTTTCTGCTATAAAATTAAGCATTAATACACTAGAGATGATATATAACATGAGTGAACTCAGAATATAAATGTAAAATATATAGAAGAGTCCTCATCTACCACTCATTAAGTCATAAACCAACCAGAGACATAATATGGGAGAAAATTTCTGAATCTGTAATCATTGTGGGAATAACAACATATAATTTATCAATTTTACTGAATGAACTACAAAGGAAAGAAACACTCTGTCTGTAACCAATGTGCATAACCATTTCACAGGCATCAGCCTTAGTGTGCAAAAGAAAATTCTATGTAGTATGACAAATAAAACAAAAAAAAAAGTCATTAAAGTCTTTACTAGTAGTATCAAGCCCTAGGGGAAGTTCCACATAATTCATATTGGAAAATTTATTCAGAAAAATCACCAGAAATCATTTATCCATAAAGCAACACTTGTAGGGCATATAGCATTCACACTATGTTAAAAACTCTCAGGGTATAAATAAAGGAAAGTCTTCAATGAGCAGGCAATATTGATTCAACATGCATAATGTGGAAACACTGAAACCGTTACCCTAAATAGAAACCAAAGAAAGAATGTTTTCTCCCATCACAGAGTAGAAAATGAAAGCATAAATGTTGGCAAATGAAGGAAAACTATTTATTTTAGAGCATATGGTTGGGTATATGCAAAAAAACATGATTAAATTAATAATTTTTAAATTATTTAATTTTTAAATTATTATTAGTAAATTTAGGAGTTGACTGGGTTCAAACTAAAAATAAAATTCAATTTTATCTCTTTATACAAGGAATTAATATCATAATAGGAAATATAAGAATCACATAAAATCCATTAAAATATAAAATAAAGGAATATT
This sequence comes from Cabassous unicinctus, assembly GCA_029593785.1. NCBI lineage: Eukaryota > Metazoa > Chordata > Mammalia > Cingulata > Chlamyphoridae > Cabassous > Cabassous unicinctus. The sequence goes on from JAQZBX010049888.1 coordinate 15,226, forward strand.
TCTTTCCCAATAAAGAATGAATTTAAATGAAGTTGTGAAAAAATCTATACTGACAATTAAAATATTGCTTTGAGAATTTATGAAATATCTAGAAACATGCATGAGGTATCACACTCAATGATTCAAAGATTCAGTATGTTCAAGGTATCATTTAACTCATGGATGATCTGTAGATTAAATGCAATTCCAACCTGCATCCATTTTGTCAATAACTGTGGAGAGTCTGAAGTGATATCCCACTTGCAAAGTCATGTACTTTTGTTAATTATAGGAAACACAGGTCACCTACATGAGAGAACAAGTTCTTTATTGACACTCACTCAAGATTAACTGCTAGACTAAAATATTTGCATCTCTCTCATGCAGGAGATTCCATCACAGCTGAAGAAAAAATTCTTGTATTTTTGGTTATAAAATTACAGGGAAAAAAATCCACACTTGTATGAAATAATTTTCCCTGATATAAATGAAAAAATGGTTTGACATGAAAAAAGCTAAAGATTTCAGTGATGATGAAGTTCAATTTATTATTTTTTATGAATCATTCCTTCAATGTTATATGTAAGATATATTCACCTAACTCAAGGTCATGAGAATTTTATCATATTTTCTTCAAAAAGTTATGGTTTTAAGGTTTACAATTTAAGTCTATGATCCATTTTGTTTGACTTTCCATATGGTGTGAAATCCAGATTGAAATTAATTGTACTGTAGGTTGATATCCTAATTTTTCAGTGCTATTGGCTGGGAAAAAACAAACAAACCTGTCCTTTATCCATTGAATGACTTCAGCAGAAATTTGAAATGAAAAAACATTTGAGAAAATCAATGAAGACAAAAGCTATTTCCTTACAAAAATACATAAGGAGTACAAATCTCTAGATAGGCTGATAAAGAAAAATTGAGAAGGCAGGCATTACTGATTTCAAAATTGAGAAAGGAGATTTCACTACAGATTCCAGTTCTTACAGGAAGAGTAAGGACACACTATGAACAAGATTTTTTTAAATTTGTTTTTTATTTTTCTTCCTTCTATATTACATTAATCTTTATTATTATTTTTAAAGAAGCTGTAGATTACATAAATATTGCATCAAAAATATAGAGAATTCCAATACACCTCACTGTCTCCCCCTCCCCCACTTTTCTCCATTAACAGCATCTTTCATTACTATGGTACATTTGTTACAATTGATGAAAACATATTGAAGTATTGCAACTAACCATTGTCTACAGTTCACATTATGGTTTACTTTTCTCCATTAACAGCATCTTTCATTACTATGGTACATTTGTTACAATTGATGAAAACATATTGAAGTATTGCAACTAACCATTGTCTACAGTTCACATTATGGTTTACACTTTGCACCATGCAATTTTATAAGTTTTAACAAAATGTATATTGGCCTGGATCTGTCATTGCAATGTCATGCAGAACAATTCCAATGTCCCAAAAAATGCCCCATATTTCACCTATTCTTCCCTCTCCCTCATTTCAGAACAATTAGTGAATGCTGTCTTTATACCAATAATACGAATTCTTCCATCTCTAAAATAATAATAAGTCTATGCTAGTCCATAGTTGCATTCCCTTCTTATGGTTGTTCATTCCTCAATCTTGAGGATTTTGGGATGGTGATGCCCATTCTCCTTCCAATTGAGAGGGGCCTTAGATCCCATGGACCAGATGGGTGGAACTGTGTTGTTGCAGTTGTAGATACTCTGTTTTTTGAGATGGGCATTGTCCATCTTCATTCTATTGTTACTTGTCCTGAGTGAGTCCAATGAATTGGAGGGTTGGTTTTGGCAGCAACTTTACTTAGATTCAGCGTTCAACCAGCATATGAACAACCACATTTAAGTCTCTTGGACATATATTTAGTGGGTATATTGCCAATTATAGGTTCAAATAAAAGGGGCATAAGAACCACGTGCAGGAAAATTATAAATGGTCCAACTCTGATACATTAGGAGAATAGGTTTTCTTTTTTTTAATTTTAAACAATTTATTGAAGTATATCATTCATACATGAACATACATAAACTATAAGTGTTCAGCAAACATCTTGAACTTACAAAAGAAACATGCATAACATCATACAGGGCTCCCTCACATCACCCCCCCACAAACACCCTGCATTGTTGTGAAACATTTGTTAACAAATCATGAAAGAGCATTGTCAAAGTATTATTACTAACTATAGTCTGTATCTTCCTTGCCTATATATTTTTTAAAGGATTTATTTATTTACTTTTATGCATTTTTAACCCCCCTCCCATTTTTGCTGTTCCTGTGTCCATTCACTGGATGACTCTGTTTCCATTTCCTGCCCTCTCTTCTAATCCTTCTCCTCCTGTCTTCACTGGGATTTGATCCTCAGAACCTCCATTGTGGGAGAGAGGTGTCCTACAGCCTACGCCACTTTTTTCCTGTTTCTTCTGCACATCTCATATTGGCTTTTCTTTATGTCACACTCCTGTTATGTCATCATCTTGTTACATGGCTCACAGGGCCTGATGGCGCACCCACTCACAGGACCTGATGGCACACCCACACATGGAGCCTGGTGGCCCACACACCTTCTATATATTTCCTTTTTTAAAAATTTTTACTGGGAGGTCCCGGTGATCTCCCCGGTTCCTCCATATGGGAGATGGACGCCCAACCACCCAAGCCACATCCATTCCCCTGTTATATCTCTTAAGGTTGACCAAAGATACCCAAAGTTATGGTCTTTTCCCACACAAGATGGTCATATAATAAATCAGGCTTAGTTTATCCCCAGCATTCCAAAACCAGACCTAGGGAGAAAAACTAGGTCTGGGGACACATGCATGGTTTCTAATATAGCGAATGTTTAGCCTACCCTGATTATTACAAAATCAGGACAGCGAGAATATTTTCATATTTTCCAAGATAAGGCCCATTGACATGTTGACAAATTCCTGGTGTTGTCTGCCCTGCCTATAGTGTCAGATACATTTAGAGTCTCAGGATCACTCCTGCATGAGACACTGTTTACTGCAGCAGTCACTGAGGACCTCCTAAGATGTGCACAAGTGTAACCTCTGAAATGATATCCCCCCTCACTTTGAAATTTCTTAGTTATAAAATCTAATTTGTATTTATTATTTCTTCTTATTGGTCCAGATTTTCTTGCAAATGCATTGCTAGTTGTCACTTAATAATAATCTCTAAGTACTAGGGTGGCTCAACCCTGGGAATCATGTCCCACATTGGGGGAAAGGTAACAATTTTATATGCTTAGTTAGGCTTAGAGAGACCCCATATATAAGCAACAGGGATGATTTCAGGTGTTAACTCTTAGGCAATACATAATATAAGGCTAAGTTTCAATTTCACAAAAAAAACTTTCATAAGTACAAGCATCAATATCAAGGTCCTGGCATATTGGTCTGTCCTCCTTTGCTAAGAACTGCCAATGAACTCTAAGGATTCCTGCCACTGTATTACAGAATGTAGCAGGACTCCTCAGCATGAGGATTCAATATTCTTTTGGTTATTATGAGGGCCTCTTCCCACTGAGACAGCATCCTATGTCCACTTAAACGCATTAATATTCCATGAGGCCTGCCCCAGGTGCACATCTCCCCATGTGTCCCTCCCCATCAACACCCTGCACCAGTCCTCCCTTGCCACGGAAGCACTCTTCTGCAATCCAAAACCTCCCCAAAAGCAAAGCCTATAAAAAATAGTAAGAAAAAATACAAAATAAGAAATATAAAGTATAAAATAATACATATATAAAACAATTGAAAAAAAATTTTGCATTTGGTCTTTCATTCCTATAAGATCTATTATCTTTTATGTACAGTTACAAATTCTTCTGTATGTTCTCCCAGAGTCTTATTTTATCTCTTTATTTTCAAAGAATCTTTAGGTAACAGAAATGTCACATAGAATATATAGTGGATTCTCATATACACTACCAACTCCCCCTCTCACATTTCCCACTATTAACATATTACGTGAGTAGATAATTTTTGCTATAATTGATGAACAAATATGGAAACATTGACACTAACCATGGTCAATGGTTTACATTTTGTACTGTACAATTTTATAAGTTGTAATAAAATACATAATGGTCTGTATCCATCATTACAAGGTAATGCAGAACAATTTCAATTCCCTAAAAATGATCCCATGCTCCATCCAGTCTTTCTATCTCTCTTCTTGGAAACCATGGTAAACACTAGGTTGCAATTTTTGAAGAATTAGTTTCATAGTTACATGCATTAATATTGAGGATTTGACGTATTGGTGCATCTTCTTTCATCAGGCACTGCCTATGTTCTCAAGGGACTGTTGTCACTCTATTTGAGAACCTAGCAGGGCTCCCCAGGATGGGGAAAAATTGTCATGAATTCATTAAAAATTTTTTGTACTTTATGCAATTTTATTTTTAATTCTGTTGTGACAGCTTTATATTATATTTAGCACGTGAATTTAGCAGGTGGTCAGGGTGCAAGGTCAATACAAAAGTTAACATATTTCTTTATGCTCACAAGACAAATTAAAAATTAAAATTTTATAAAATTGCCATTTTCAGTGAACTAAATAAAATTTGAAATATGTGTGGATAAATCTAAGAAAAATGTGCAAGACCTGTAT
>JAQZBX010049889.1:0-19802 GCA_029593785.1 Cabassous unicinctus
TTCCCTACATTTTCTTCTAGTAGTTTTATGGTCCTGGCTTTTATATTTAGATCTTTGATCCATTTTGAGTTGATTCTTGTATAGGGGGTGAGATAGGGGTCCTCTTTCATTCTTTTGGTTATAGATATCCAGTTCTCCCAACACCATTTGTTGAAGAGACTGTTTTTTCCCATTAGCGTGGGCTTGGTAGGTTTGTCAACCTAATTCACTTTTTGTAGCTATTGCTAAGATATAATTGGGTTCCTCATTTTTTCCTATTATCTCCAGATTTAATTTTAAGTAGCCTGTCTTATGTCCTCAGGACCCTGTCCCATATAACATGATGCTTTTCCTTCCTGTCCGTGTCCAATGGTCTGCTTTCAGGACATACTCTAAGTCCATAGTTAGAGGATATAAAAATGCTCCATGGCATTCTGTAAAATCCAGAATTTGACCAGATTGCCCAAGGAAATGAAACTCAGTGCCCTTTTCTCCGCCACCCCTCTTTGTTTGCTGTGAATAGAAAGATTCCTCAGCTGTCACATCTATTAACATTAAATAACCCCCCAAAGTTACAGGTTGGAATAGATAGGAAGCTACTAGAAAATGATGTGTATTGGAAAGAATTCTACATATATTTTTGGTTCTGCCATAAACAGCAGAGAATTTTGAAAATATATCTATACATGATCTTTGTTGTTGTTAGGAAATTCTTTCTCTTTCGCTTTCAAACATAATATAAATTCTCTTGTTTTACCTGCCATTTCCATATAAAAATGCTATTACTCCTAATAGTATTTAGCTATGTGATGGTTTTGTTTTTGATACCTTTTCTTCAGACTTCCTTTGATTCATACTAAAAGTCCATCTGATTGGGAACCAATTACATATTATTGTGAATAAAGAGGAGAAAGCAGATAGGAAGAGAAAGGAGATGAAATAGGCATTTTAATGATTTATCAAGGGATGAGCAGGGCACCCCAGTAGCACTGGTTTTGTGTAGAACTCAGATCTCTGAGTTGGGTATGCCTCTTACACTAGCTCTGAAATAAAAGGCAACAAAACAGTTCTTCCCATTTTATGTTTGAGGGAACAAATGTTTCAAAATTTGACAAAAAGGCAGCCTGTTGAATTTGTAGGAAAGCCAAGACATAACTTCAAGTTTCCTAATTCACTGAGGTTTCTGGAACACATTTGGCCTAAAAAAACTATTTTAGAAAATAAGCCCAGGCATTCAGAGAAGCAAAAGTGACCCATTTTGAGTTTAAAACTCTTGGTTTGTGTGAGAACGCTTTTGAGATCATAGCCATGTGTCGGATAGAGACACACATGTAATCAAATTTGGGGCCAAATAAGGTGTAGTACACACATGTCCTAAGATTTCATTGACAAGTTCCTCTTACTAAGAAGTGTCTGTCTTAAGTGCGGTGACTGTCATTGAATTCTTTTTTTGGAGGTACCGCGGATTGAACCCAGGACCTTGTACATGGGAAGCAGGCGCTCAACCACTGGGCTACATCTGCTCCAATACTTCTATAATGAAAGTTTATACAGACAAGCTCCCTAAGGAAAAAGGAGAAAAGAAGAAAAATCTAAATCACCCATAGCCCCCCACAATTCAAACAAAACCTGTTTACATTTTGATAAATTTGCTTTCAGCCAGTTTTTTAATGCAGATTGGTTTTGCATAATTGTATTCACATTTAAAGAATACACTTTTGATGATGCACCTTTCATGTATCCAGTATTGCAGTAAGAGTTGTGGAAGATGTAAACACATATCTCCTTCAAAGGAGAAGGAGGTAAAGGAAGGTTTCTTAAAGAGAAGTAGGACTTGAGTTGGATACAAATTGAGTAAAGGATGGCATACCATTTCATGTTAGGAAGAAGAGTGTTTAGAATTCTTTGGCAGGGTTGGGAAGTAGCCAATAGACCAAAGAATTCATGTTGTGGAGCATTGGGAAATAAGGTGAGAAAGCCTGTTGACAGTCATTGATTAAGAGGTTACTGACTAATCAATAGTGTATACCTATCTTGTGCCAGATACTTTATTGGAGAAGAGAAGGTCCGTATCCAGGAAGAACAGTCCAGAACAGAGATAGATGTAAAGAACTGCATCTCAGTGCCCCGAGTACCAAGTCTTTTATTCTTTTTTTTTTTTTTTTTAAGGTTTATTTATTTATTTTTCCCCTTCCCCTTTCTGCTGTAGGGTAGAGGGTCTTGCCCAGGGCCACTCAGCCAGTTGGTAGTAGGGCCAAGACTAAACATATATATATATATTTAATTAATACAGACATTTTTAAAAAGGAGATAGAATTCTCCTGTAATTTCATCTCTCAAAGATAACATGACAGAGATTTTGACTACTCTACAGATTTTTCTCTACATACACAGTCCCAACTCTGTGTACTCCCTCCATGCCTTTTTTAAAAAACAAGAGCAGACTGGTATATGGTTTCCTGGAATTTGTTTTTTTCTTTTTTAATGCATCTTATAATCTTCCCACATACAGTTTTACCTCATTCATTTTAATCACTGCATAGGATTCTATTGTACAGATATATCATAATTTATTAATGGCTGTTTAGGGTATTTCCTTTTCCTCTATTGCAAATAGTACTACAAATTAACATCTTTATATATTTATGAATTTATGTGAAAATTTCTTTAGGAATTCCTAGTAATGAGTCAAAGAGTATACACACTTTATGTTTAAATATAGTGCTAAATTTCCCTCCAAAATTTTGTACCAGTATATACTCCCACCAAAACAATATGAGGGGCCAGTTTCCCCATAGCCTTAACAAGACTGTTACCAATTTTTACCAATATTAGAAATTTTTTAAAAATTTAAATTATTTTGTTTTTCTTTAGTTATGAGTGAGCATATAAATATGTTTTGGTGTTTTTTATTTCTTCTATGAATCACCTTTTCGTATTCTCTGTTTTTAATTTTTTTGTCTTTTTCTTAGTGCTTTTATAAAGCTCTTTATATATAAAGGATATTGCAAATATATTGCCAATACATCTGTCATATGTATTGTAAATATTTTCCCCAGTTCATGGAAAGATTTTAAGTAATGATAGATTTGTGTTGACAAATTTCTCTGGTAGTAGCTTAAACGCTAGGATCAGTAGTTTAACTTTATTGTGGAGGGTGTGTGGAGCTATTGAAAATTTGAGTTTGAGAATGACATCATGAATGCAGTGCTTTAGAAAGGTTGTGTTATCTATTGTATCTAGGACAGATCACAGAAAAAGGAGAGAAGAAGAAAGGCTGTTATGGCAGCTTAATTATCAATGGTGAGAGTGGAAGTGGCAAGTGAAAAATGAACTTGAGAAATGTGATGAAAAAAAATCAAGACATTTCCATGTTGAAGATTAAACAGTAAGGCACGGTGGTGAAGAGAGTAGCAGTGTTAAGGATTTGAGCTCAGGTACCTAGGAGGAAGATTATACTGCTGACAGAAATGGGGGAGCCAGGAAGAGAATGTGGGTATAGGGAGGATGATGAGTTGTGCATAGATAAATTGAGTTTGTGGCCATCCCAGTGAAAATGTCTGTTATGCAGTTAGGGATGTCGGACTGGAACCGAGAAGAGAGGCAGAGTGTCTGGTGATAGTTGGTGGAATCACACCCATATTGGTGATGGTTGGAGTAGATAAATACTCCTAAGAATAGTTAGGAAGTAGTAGTAGTAGAGAGAGAGAAAGAGACAATATTTTGGACCTCCCCAGTGTTGAAAGATGATCATAATCACTTCTGTCTCCTTTTCTCCATCTTTAAGTTGTAAGCAATCTTTGTTACCTTTGTTCCCAGTGTTTGGAGGTGTTCTGTCAAGAAATATCACAGCTGTTGAAGTTTGGGTTTTTCAGTCAGTGAAGACAATGTGATCCCATTCTACCTCTCACAGTCCTCCGTAGTATATAAACTACTTTCACACATGAGCCCATTTTTTTCTCATTATTATGCCAACCTTGTGAAGTAGGCAAGAGCCAATATAATTATCCCTGTTTTACAAATGAAAGATCTGAAGCAGAGAGTTTGAAACTTGCTGAAGGTCACCTAGATAGTAAATCACAGAGATTAGTCTCAGAAACAGATATTCTTGATTACAACATTGCTGAACATCCCTTTTCAGCAATGTTCACATAACAGTATTTTTCGGTGGTTTAAATGAATAAAGCTGTGTCTTTTTCAATGTTACAATGACAAGTTTTCTGTGAATTTTATTGATATTGAGAAAAACAGCAAGTGTTAGTCTTTATTTTTCTTCTTCAATTTAAGCTGGACATCAACTTGTATATCTTTACTTTTTTAGTAGTGGAAATTCACCTAAACTTAGTTCTTGACATTTTTAAAGGTAGAGAGGAAGATGGAAGTCTGGAGCAGAAAGAATTATATTTGAGCAAATGAGTTTGAAAGTATAAATTTACTTTGGCACCACCTTATTTGGCTGTGACCAGAGAGGACAAGGGATCATCTCTACTAAACCCGAACGGAAAGGCAAGTTGGAGGTAGAAGTTAAAAATAAAGACTGGGAGAAGCTTTCTTTAATTTCCTGGTAGGGTCTTCAAAGACAGGTATCTTTTGGTGCTCTGGTGTGTAGAAGCAGTGTCTGTCTTTGGACTTGATTGGCTGACTTTCATCAGTTCACATAACTGAAAGTGTTTGACACAAAGTGCTCCAAGATTTTCATAATACTCCATGCTGCTGTAGCATAGCCCTTGAAGGAAATGGGTCTTCTTCGTTAGAGATACAGAAGAATTATCAGCCTTACCACACAGGTACTTCCACTTACTGCTTTTACCATATGCAAGAGAAAAGGAAAAAGCTACTTCTCAAAGTATAGCTAAAATCATAGGGGAAATTAAGCATTAGATTTAAAAGGCCATTCTAATTAATTTCCAGGAAAAGGGAACAACTCTCTGCCTTTTCTGTCTCCTTAGTCATGAACCTTTTTTGTTTTCATAGTTTCTCATAGTTTAAGTACTATAGTATATATATGTGTGTGTGTGTGTGTGTGTGTGTGTGTGTATATATATATATATTTTTTTAGTACAATAGTATACTGTTCCTTCAGAGTTATCGAACAGTACTTCTAAGACCTAACCCAGCAGATAACCAGTGCCTTTCTTCGGTTTCTAACAGACTGGCTGTGGTTGAGACAGGTGCCCTGGGCAAATCATTTGCGGATGAGTTGGATAGAGGGAATTGACTTTGAACTATGCATTCCAGGGTCTCTTGGCAGCCAGGGCAGCAGTGCTAGGGCTCTTTTAGGCATAGTTCTGTAATTGTCCACTAAAAAGTAAACTGGAAGTTTAAGAAGTCTTCAGTTATTTCCTTCCTAGGACATAGCGTTTGTTGAAATACCACGTGAAAAAATGAGCAAATAGAGGGAAGATGTTAGCCGAAGCTGTGAGGAGAGAGGTAGGGTAGGACGCACACCTTGAAAGGTGAAGAGCCTTCATTCAGTGGCCATCTGCATTTTGGCCTTAAACTCCCAAGCCAAAGCCTTGGAAAACCTGTTCTGAACCTTCCACCTGACCAGACATGCTGTCTATGGCCAATTCCATTCACTACCTAACAAATGAGTAACGAATTCCTCTCTCATATCACAATTCCAAATAATGGTATTTGCTAAAATAATAGAGAAAATTTTCCTAATAAAACAGCCTCCAACAAAGTTAGTGATTCCTGCATGATTCCAGTCTCTGTCCTGGTATTCTGACAGTAATCTGGATGATAATACACTTAATCAAAACACATTTAGGGGAAAGAGGGTGGAATGAAATAGAAGGGGCAAAAGATAACAGTTTAATGCTGTCACTCCTAGAATGTGCTTTTCTCTTTCCTAAAAGAAGCCAGATTACACAAGGAGACACTTTCAGGAGACAGATAGTGGTGTTTTGTTTTTGTTGGTGGTGGTTTTTATTTGGTTTGAGGGCATATACCTTCAACTGGTTGTTAAGCTGCCTGTGGCAAGGATTGGTCTATTCACAACGGTAAGAAAAGCCTTTGCCGTTCCTACAGGGATCCTGAGCTCAGCCTCTGAGAGTTTTGGACAACCAACAAATATTCATGGATTTAAATTTAACTTTAAAGTTACCCTCAATTATTTGACAGGAAAGATTCTGGACCTATCTATCCCTTCCCTAACCCCTTCCTCCACCCCCACATTAGTTCATCATTTAAAAACTGAATTTAGCAAACACATAGGACTTATTGTGTGCCAGAGACTGGCCTAAAGGCCTTTCATATATCAATTGATTTAATCCTAATAACCCCACGATTTAGGTATTACTATTATTCCCCATTTTACAAATGAGTAGATTGACATGCAAAAAGGGAAAGTTATACAACTATCAAGTAGTGGACCTGAGCTTCAAACCGTGACATCTTGTGGCCCCAGAGCTCATGCCCCTAATCCAGTACTGGGTCTTTTAATGACCCTGAAGTGGGTCTCTAAGTACAGAATGGCGAAGAGGTGTGGAAACTAGTGGTAAAGTTATTTCTTGATTATGATCCTGTCTCTTCACTCTAGTAGCGGGATTGGGCCCCTGAGGCCTAGTGCTGAAGATAGGGGGAGGGGCTTGTGGGTTTAAGGTCAAATTTTTTGAACCTATGGAATTTCCCTCCAATTCTGAAGCAGCCCCTTAGTGACGAATCTGCTGTCTATCCTACGGGTTTCGATCTTTTCGGAGTTTCAGGATGATCAAGGCAGGCGAAATGAAACAACATTGAACTAACACTGAGCGATGCTGAACCCTATATAAATCATCTTTTCTAGTCTTCCCAAGTTGCGACCCAAGACGAATCTGCAACTCTGAAGTGGAAGCCAGGGGGCGGGCCGAACAGCGACCATTTTTGTTTTGCGGCCGTGCGCTCTCAGAACATCTTGACTAACAGGACTCCACGGTGTAGGCGGAGCCTATCAGGGAGCAGGGCGGGGTCATGGAGACGTGATGATTCAAACGAACTAATGAGCTGGGCGCATCTGGCAGGAATCGCCAATGAGCGGGCGGGTTGGGGCGGAGCGCACAAGCCCTAGTGCGTTCGGTTGCACAGCGGCTTTGGCGCATTTTCGGCTGGTTTGATTCATCCATTTTGAAGAGACGGGGGAGCGGGGGGCTCGTCTGACCAAGGGGCCCTGAACGAAGGAGCGGCGGAGTTTGAGAAGCCAGCAGCTCGGGGTTCGGCGGCAGCGGTTCCATCGGCCGAAGTTCGGGGGGGGTGGGGCGCCGAGCGCGCGGGGTGGGGGGGGTCGTGGTCTTTGGCTTCTCGACTCGGTCCTGTTTCGACAGCGAACATGTCTCGGCCTGTCAGGTCAGTGCGGAGTCCGAGGCCTGGAGCGGGTTGGAGGAGGCTGGGGGTGAGTGGTGAATGAGTGGGGGACAGATCCTGGATTCGGCCCTCTCTGGTTCCACGCGCGGCCTCCTCCCTTTCGGGGCCCGCGCGCGCCCTTGAGCGTGGGGGGCCTTGCTGGCGCGCGGGGCTGCGCGGGGGTGGCGGCCGCGCGCCCATGCGCGCGCTCCTCCCCGCCCCGCGCCGTTGCAGGGCTTGGGGCTGCTCTGCTGCCTCCCCCACCCGCCGCACTGGAGCGGGCGGGGTGTTCCCTGAGTCTTCAGCGGCCGGAGGGGGAGGGGTGTGAGGTCAGCGCCCCCGTTCTGGCCCCACCTCCTCGGGGCGGCCCCTAGGAGCCCTGGGGGAGCGCGGGGGCTGGAGCTCGACTTGCCACCTAGGTGGGGAGGGGCGGAAACACTCGTTTTGCCCCTTCCCCCTTCGACTTGCGTGGGGCTGGGCGGGGGGAGGGCTCGGCCCTCTTTCTCTAGCGGACGGGGGTGTTCCATGCAAGGGGGTGGGGAGGCACTGCCAGCCCGCCCCGCCTCCGTCCTCCCGGGTCGCCGTAGGGCCCCGCCTCCCGGATCGGGCAGGCTGTGGGCGAGACCCGTTCTTTTCCTCTCCGGCAAAGGTGAAGTTTCGGGACCGAGCCCAGGAAAATGAGGGGCTACTGCCCCTCCCTTAACTCCGGAGTTTAGAGAGGGTTAACCCCAAAGTTCACTCTTTCCCTCCGACTAGAAATGTCCTCCTTCGGGGAGACGTCCTTCCTCAGGGAGGTGCGGGTTAAAAGCACGACCCAAATCCCGTGTGGTTCTCGTTCCCGCTGCTTCTCCTCCTACCCGGCGGACGTGTCGGGATATTTTTGCAACCATCTCTCCCCCGAATAACTTTAATAATAAAAGGACTAGGTTTAGTTAACCATTAGAGTTTATTCCCAGAATTTTAACAAGTTTGCTCTTATCCAGCGGATGGTGGAATAGTCCTTTGCCTGGCCATTGTATGGAATGTGCTACTTATGGAGGGGTGTGGTTTAGTCCCATCTGTTAAGGCCTTAAAAAGGAGAGCTGTTGTAGCTAAATACTGGTTTCTGGACACTTCATGTAAGGAATTGGCTACTTTCCATAGTGTTTTCGAGGTAAAGGGTTAGTTTTAAAATGTAGAGAATAGGGAGTTAAGGCTTAAAATGTACAGATTTTCTTTTTTGGGACGATGGAAAAGTTTTGGGGGGAAAATGTTTCAGCGGTTGCCGCTTCCCCTTCTTCATTCCAAACTTGGTGGGAAACAGAAGTATCTTGACTCAGACCTCCAAAGAGAGGATTGGGACCCCGGAAAGGATTTTGTTTGTTTTCACACCGTTTTATTCCCGGACTAGATGATCCGTCTCCAACTGGTGGTGGTATGCTGCAGCATACTCCTGTGCTAAGGGTGGGGATGGCCAGAGTGAGCTAACTACCTGAAGTTTTTCTTCCTTCCAATTTCAACCCACATCTGATATAACTCATCATCGTCCCTGGGAAAGTTTTGCAGGCTTTTTGTCAAGAAGTCTGAATAGCTATTTCATATCATAGTATGCATACTTTTCATTGGCATATATATTGACTAATGTATGCCATCAACTCAGAATATTTTCTTTAGGATCAGGTCAGATAGTCAATAATATGTATAATAAAGATTTGTTTTATCTGGATTGAATATTTTGTTTCCTGGACTAATTACTGTGTGGTGAAATTGGGCGATTATTTTTCTGTACCTTTTAAACTTAAGTTTTGATGACTTTCTATTTGATTGTAGTGACTTTCTTTAACTCATGAATTTGTGTTCCCAGATATAGATACTGGAATATGAACTTTTTGCTCAAAAACTTGGATTTTAATATCACCATGTGGGGATAAATATATTAAGCACATTCTATCATATTCTTTTGGGAGGCATTGGGATTTCTGCACAAGCTTTTTTCTTACTCTGTTAAAAACCTTGTTTATTTGCCTCTAACTGAAGAGTGGGCTTTTGTCACTTTCAAATTATTAATTTTCAAAACAACTTGATTTCTGGTTATCCATATTTTAGTGATAAAGTCTCTTCAATGTAACTTTTTTAAAAAGAAGTCTTTAAATATACTCATGACCAACAATAAACAAAGCAGATATAATTAAACTTGAGTTTGGTGGTTTGTTAAATTTTGCAATATAACAGTCCTGTCTTAGGAAGGTGTTTTCCTTTCAAGATGTAGTTGAAGAATCTCTGTACGCTAGGGCATTTAACAAAAAATTGACAGACGTTGACCTGGTTTCAGAACCATCAACCTGGCTTTAAAAAAAAAAAGACACGTGCTGGAAAATTATCAATGCCACAGTCTATCTTTAGGGGTATGTTTCTGCCCTTAAGCCTACATAATAATTTTTCTGATTCTCATTTTTACTGTAACTCTTAATATTAACCTAAGCATTTAAAGAGCATTTAGAAATGTAATAATGGTGCTTTGACACCAGTTTCCCAATGAAGCAAGTGATAGACCAATCAGCCGCGACATTTTCTCAAAAACAAGTGTCTAGCACATATGTCTAAGTAGCTTTGCTCATACAGGATTCCTGTTTTACAGAGTCCCTTTTACAGTGTCTGACTCATTCTATTGTATATAATGAGAGCTCAAATATTTTAGCCCTTGCATTTGAATTGACAGCATAAAATTAGTCTTGGAGCTAGAAGGAAAAGCAGGCAAACTCATTTTACAGGTGACTTAACTGGGACCTGGAGAAGTGAAGTGCCTTGCATTACACACAAGTAGATGTTAAGGGTGGGCCTAAGAACATACATTTTTAAATTCCCAGTGCTGCTCATCCCCTACCTCCTCCTCCCCCATAATCATCACTTTACCCTCTGCTTAATAGATGTTATTGATGTTGATTAAAGAAAATAGTATGTGGCACTTTAACTTTTCAAATTACATTCATGACTCTTGTCCTTGTGAGGAAAAAATGAAAATGCTATAAAAGATGAGAAAGAAAGCTCAAGAAAGAAATGTATTGATTGGCCCAGACTAGAAACCAAGTTTCTTGAAATTCAGCTTGGTATGCTATCCAGATAGCCTCCTTCATATTGAAAGTGGCCCAAGTCACTCGAATTAATCTTACTTGCTACTTTCTTTGTAACATAAATGTACTTGTTATCTTGTCTTCTTTTAATACCTGCAGTTGTAAGGAACCTTTAATATTGAAAGTTTAGCTGTGAAAGCATAGGCTCTTACAGGTTTATATAAAATTACTTTTATTTTTTGTCACATTCATAATGAGACCACATTTTTTGAAATTCCAAATTGCTTTCTTTTCAAAGAGAAAGGATTTTGTTTGGGATGCATTTGGATTCTAAAATTAATATTCTCTCTTACCAGAAAATTAGTTTAACGAAATCCTCAGTTAAAAGGAAAACTTGAAAACCTAAAGATTTAAGGTAGCTTGAAATTCGTAACACATAAACACAGAAAGAAAAGTTTTAACCCCCAGATGTACTCTAAAAGGGTATAGATTCTTAGAAGCTGATGGGAATAATCACATTTTAGTATCCTAGGAAATGTGGCTTGTTTCTTATCTTGTATCTCTTAGAATTCTCTACTCCCAGATGTGTGTGTGTGTATGAGAGAGAGAGAGAAGTGTGATTAACCTTGGATCTGTATATTACTTAAATACCACTTTCCTCCAAAAAGACAATCCCTTCTGTAGACTTTACTTTCAAAGACATGCTATTATTAACGGTACCTCACATAATTTGCAAAGCCTGAATAACAGTGGAAGGTGGCTTTATAAGAACACTAAAGAACTCAGTGTTTCCCAATATACATGTATTTATTTGGACTGGAAATGATAATTTCTGTGATTTGTTACTGAACAAACATTTATTGAGAGTAAATGCAGAATCAGGCACTGATAGAGACTCTCACTTTATCTTGTTTTATCCTCACAACAACCCTCTGAAGAAGGTATATTTTAAATCCCTTTGTGACAGCAAAAAAATCTTAAAGGTCATAGAGCTATAATGACAGAACCAAGATGTGAACCCAGATCTGGACACAAAGCTATTTTTTCCATGGTATCACTCTTTAATTTGGCATGAAGATGGTCAAATGTGTTTTATTTAGTAATCTCTTTAATGGTGAGTATATTCTTTAGTCATAGGTTTTGGGCTCTCTATAGAAAATAGGGAAAACATTGTCCAATATTTAAAATAATTTTCAGAGATTTTAAAAATTGAAATTATTAAAGCTAGAAAGAGCTTTAGAGATTTCGTCCAATTTCTTCAATTTACCAGTGGTGGACTTTAAGGCCCAAGGAACTAAATGTAGAGCTAATTTGGCAAAGCTGGAATTTGACTGCAAAAGTCTTGGTCAGTTCTTCTAAACTTAAACATACTTATTTGTCACCACACACAATGTATTGGAGGTGTACAATCCCTAGTGTGAAACCCTTAAGATGTGTGTGTGGGAATTTAGAGTTTTAAAGGCACCAAATATCACCAGCAAGTGAAACATGTTAATACTTTCTCTAGTGAAGCATGGATTTTCAGGTCAGGTTTTCACACAATGTAAATTATGAAGATCTTGGTTTTCAGAATTTTCTAGATTGTGTATTAGTGATTTTAGGATTGTAGCTTTTTAACAGTAAAACTCCCCTTTCTCAAACTTCAGATTTAAAAAAGGGATAAAATCAATTCCAAACTCAATACAATAGCACTATCACTTACCAAATAACTACTGTGTGCTAAATATTCTGCCAGATAATTTTACACATTATTTCAAAAATCTTACAGCAACTCTTCAAAGTATGTGTTATCCTTATTTCATGTGAGGCAACTGAGGCTTGGAGAAATTAAATAATTAGCCCAAGTCAACCTAACTAGTAAGGATTGTAGCTGGAAGTCGGATCCATGTCTGGCCATCCCAAAGCTGGTGTGGTCTTCCCCATGTGACATACTGCCACAGGGTGTTATCTTTCTCAAGGTGGTAATGCGCTTTGGCTTCTTTGGAGGGGGTTTTACAGTTCATATTAGGACTTTTGTAGAGAAGATTAACTCAAAAATAAAGTAAGCATTAGGTGGAAAAATGAAGAAAAGAATTTTTTGGAAGGAATTAAAGGAAGATACACCTGAGTGGAGGAAAATACCGAAGTGGTTAGTGTGCCACTATAAAAAAAGTGATTGTTAGATATGTGTCATTGTTATTTAAATTTATACGTTTATAAATATTCAGGCATTTCTTCCTGACTAAAGTTAGCGAAGAGATCCCAAAGCCACGGATGGTATAAGAAAATTATAGTCTCATTTCACGTATAAATGTAGATGCTAAAATGCCAAACTCAATATGTATTAAAAATATGTCATGATCAAGTAGGGTTTGTCCCAGGAACAAAACAAGAAAATCCATCACTAACTGATCATATTCAAAAATTAGAGAAATGATGGCATTTGAAAAGGTTCAACATGTTTATTACAAAACTCAGTGTACTAGGATTAGAAGGAAATTAATATTAATTAGAATGAAAAGGAATTAATTTCACTTGACTAGTTACAAACTAAGATAAGGGGTTGAGTTTTTAGTGTTTTAAGTCTCAGTGATGAAACTATTAGGGGACGGTAGCATGGCACATCAAAAGAAGCCCTGAGTATCAAGAGACTTGGTTTCAGCCTCTGGAAGCAATCAATTTATATAATGATGTTAAAATCCATTAGAATAATAGCGTCTTGCATTTATAAAGCATTTAACAATTTTAGAAGCTTTTTCTCGCGGGTTTCTTCCAGTTCTAAAATTGCCATTCTTTAATAAGGCTAATTTCCAATAAATGGCTCTGTTTGTTTTTCCCACAAATGTAAAAACAGCCATGATACCGTGAAACTCTGGATTATCATCCACATTGGCTATGTGAATGGTGTCCCTCTGTAGTTGTATGTTTTGCAGTCTGCACAGATAGAAGGCTTGTTTTGCAAACTTTGGTTACTTGGACTTAAGTTATTGAGCATGCTGTAAAGAGTTATGTCTCTGCATTAAAAAAAAAATTCTTAGCTGCAAAGATAGAAATTAATGTGACCCTCATTACTCTTCTTCAGAACAGGTAGCTTCTTGGTGACTTACTTTTGGGTTGTTGAGACCAGAGAGAGCACCTAGGAGGTGCCTATATTGTGCTCAATTGGAGGGATTAAGTGCAAGACTACTTGGTCAGACTTAAATCCCTTTGTTTTGTTCTGAAAAATTATCTAAATTCTAGGAAGTGGATGTGATTGTTACAGAATTGCATTAGCATGTTTTTATATAACTTATCTGAACAGCCATTTAACTACCAAGTGCCTTGAAGAGTCTAAAATGTTGCAGTTTTTAAAGTGTAGGTCTTTGAAAGAACTTAAGGTGAAAGGAACACAGGCTGCCCAAGAGTGTTTCAACTGGATTTAGCATATTTTCAGGCGCTTCTTAGTTCGTATCTATTTTTTGGATTTGGATGTGATCCCTGAAACATTGTGTGCCTGTTAGTAATCTGCTAAGCAAGGTTCTTAAGCGAAATTTCTTTCCTAGCCACCTTTGGTTGGAGTGTGTAATCCTTCATCTGTCAAGATCAAATGGCCTAGAAGATGAACTACTTGGAAAAAAATAAAAATGAGTTTAGACTGAGGAAGTAAAAATCCGCCCTGCTATTCATTGGGCTGGGATAACAGGCACAGATAAAGACGGCAATCTTTCTTCCAGGGACATGTTGCATCTGTAAAGCTAACAACCCCCTTCTTTGATTGACTATTGCTTTCTTACTGAGAGACTCAAGTCTCCAAAATCAGAGACCAGTAGGAATGAAACATTGCATTTTTGTCAGGAAAATGTAAGTCACTTTGATACAGAATTAGCCTCAGTTTACAAATCAGGTGCAGGGCTTCAGATAAGGGGTTGCTGTACACAACATTCTACACCTACCTTAAATTCTTTGCAAAGTAAGAGAACCCTAGATTCATTTCACAGTCTAGACCTGATGTTCTCCCCTTTAAACAAAGTCCTGCTTCCCTTTGAGCCTATTATGACACTGCTTCATTTAAGTCTCACCTAAACTTCCCCTTCCCCTAAATCCTATAAAAACTCTTCCTTTGGTTGGTGAGATGCCCCACATTTGTTTGGTGTGTTGTCTCCCTCATTGCAGTGGGTCAATAAACTTGGCTTTATTAGACTACAGGTTTGTCCCTCGTTACTGGGTTAAGACAATTTGGAAGATTCCACTGGGGTTTCTGACACCTTTCTGCTGCACACCAGACCTCAACTCGGTAATAATGTGCACTTTTAAGACTCAGTCTCACCTACTTGAGGTCTCCTTGTCCCTAGATTTTCAGGTTTTGTGCTAAACTGTTGGGGAAAATCCAGACTAGGAGATTTTGACACTTTCGTATACTCATTTGTTAAAAAACAAACTTGAAATGCTTTTACATTTACTTAGCTATGTTTTATTTGTGGGTCATTGGAAAATTTTGTTTGAACAAAAAGGGTTTATTGCTAAAAGTTAAGTTTAAGTATCACTGATTTAAATGAACTCATTTTCTTTTTTAAAAAAATTAGAGCAAAAGAATACTGTAAAAATGCTGTTGTGTTGTTTTGTGTGTGTGTGTGTGTGTGTGTGTGTGTGTGTTCCCTTTCATCAGGGCTTTTGACAAAGCTTCACATGAGTTCCTTGTGGGTAAATTAGAAATCATAGGCCAAATGATAGTTCAGTGTGAAGGGTTTGTGCCTCAGTAGCCATACCCAGAAAGGGTTGATAAATAGGTTGGTGTTAGCCTGGAAGAATATTTCCAGTGGTGCCTTAAAGGCTTTGTTCTTGGCCTACCTTTTTACTAATGATTTGGATGAGGACATTGATGGCATGCTGATTAAATTTGCAGATAATGTGAAGTTGAGAAAGAAAGTAACATGTTGAAATCACTGTCAGGATACAAAAAGATCTTAGATTTTTGGAAAGGGAGATTTTAGTTATCGGAATTGCAATATCAAGTCCAGTGTGTGATGTAACCAGCCCAAAAGGCTAATGAGATCTTGGATTGATTTAGAAGCATAGTGTCTATTTCTCTGCTCACCTCCCCCAGCACACACCTTTTTCTAACCATGTGCTTAGGTTCAATTCTGGGCTCTGCACTTTCATAGACTTTACTAAATTGGAGGTGATGTGGAGGAAAGCAACTAGATTGCTGTGATACTTGAAACATCTCCTATGAGGAAGTGTTAAAGGAACTCTAATATTTAGTCTCGAAGAAAAAACATAGTGGAAATCATTATAGAAATTTTAATATATGCTCTGTGGAGAAGGGGTTAGATTTTCGACCACAGTGATCCCAGATGTTAGAACTAGGAGTGGTGAGTGGATGTTGAAGACAGATTTTACCTCATTGTTTAGAACTATTTAATTATTGGAGTTCTCTTAGAGTAGGCTGCCTTGTTAGATCATGACCAGGTTTTAGGGATTATTTTTTTGACCAGGATACAAGCTTTCAACATGGTTTGATTAGATCATCTAAAGCCCTCTAGTTCTAGTACATAGAATACTCTTGGTACCATCATATCTCCCCACCACTACCCACCTAACTTTTTTTTTTTGTTTAATATTCTTCCACCTAACTTTGATAGGCCTTATGAGTGCTTAAACTTCAAAAAGTGATTTCTTTTAAAAATATAAGATTAATATAGGAAGAGATGTTTTTCTTTTGGGGCTTTGATTCAAATAACATTTTTTGTAAAAAGTAAATCCAAAAACTACTTTGGAAATCTCTTTTTGCAATCTACTTTTTTATTCTAAAGCAAGGCTCTCAAATTTTTTTGATGGGGTTCCAAAAAGAAATATATTTTCTATTGCAATTCACTACATGCATGAACAGATGCCTGGAACAAGTTTTAGGAACTTATGATTATTTGTCATTTTTCTCTCTTTGTACTTTTTGTTTTTCTTTTAAAATGCTGATTGTATACCAGTAAATTGGTTTTAGCACGTAGTAGTGGGTTTTGACCAATAGATTGAAAAACATTAGGAGAGGAGAAATGGTAGTAGGAAAAAACATTGTTCTACAAGATCTATAGGGTTCCGTTGAAATGAGATGTTTACCACCTAGGTGATTAGTGAAAAGAGCTTTGTTGGCTGTTTTGGGTTTCTCAGATTTGAAAGGTGCTTTAATGTCTACTGAGAAACTTGTTAAATTCTAGAAAGTTAGCAGGTGGTGTTTTCTTCTTCCCCGCATTGGCCAGAACAATACAGCTTCTTTGAAATAAAATGGAAGTATAGTCACCTTAATTGAACTAATGTGCTTTTGACTTGAGAAAGTGGTTTAGTGCTCTTAAGTAGTTTAAAATTTTGGGGTGTCAATAATTAAATGAGTTTGTGTTTGACAGTTTCATTGTTCAGCTTTGCTCCTAGCCCAAGCTTGAGACAGATCCTCTCTTTATATTCTGATGTGAAGGGTTGTAATAAAAGAGAGCTGGATTATAGGATCTCAGTTGTTTTCTCATCTGTAGTGTTAAGGGGGTTAGATGAGATAATTTCAAAGGCATGGTAATTTCCATCTCCAAAATTTTGTGGTCCTTGACCCTTTTTTTGGTCCTTGACTCTTGGAATGTTGGCTTACATACCTCATTTATCAAGAATATTATTGTTTGGGTCTTAAACAGTTGCTGCTATAAGAAAGAAAAAGCGTATTTGGGTAGACTTGTCAATATTTAGGAGAAAGAAGTTGATGATTAGGAGAGTGGAAGAAAAAATCCTGTTGTTTATGAACTGCTTTGTAATATGTGCTATCCATATTTGGTGCCAAACAGATCTTTTAGTGTTCTTTTTCTAGCTTCATACTTAACCTTTTCATTTGTACACTTTAAACAGGTAAAAAGAATTAGGGCTTCCTATCTCAAAACTCCTGGGGATCATCCAGGAATTGGTCCATGGTGACCAAGGTACATAGTAGAATCTAGATATAGAGATTATATTAGCTTTTATAATAAGAGGAAACACGAAACTGAAGTTCTTGGTTACAATAGTTTTCCTTTCTAGTGCAACCTTTTAGGATTTGTTTAGATCGAACTCCAGTTGATTTGAGTTGATCATCTAACTTAAATGATGGCCTTAAAATAACTACTGGTGCTACCTTCTCTCACCTAAATGGTAACCTGAAAACTTTACCATAAGGTCAGAAACAACTTTATATGAAAATAGGGAGGTATTTTGGTATTACATTTCTGTGAAATGAGTGAGAAGCCTTTTAAGACAGTCTTTCTAAATGGTAGTAGTCATCATATCCAAATAATCAAGTGTGTTAATTGTATACTTTTGAAATTGCAGAACAAGTTAGCCTTTAGACAAGTAATAATAGCTGCTAATGATTGGATAGTTATTATATACCTAGCACAGTGCTCAGTACTTTACCTACATTTTCTCACTTATTCTCACTACAACCTTGAGAGATAGGTATTGTTATTCTTGTTTTACAAGTGAGGAAACTGAAGCTCAGTGAGGTGAAGTAACTCCCTTAAGGACATACCAACCAGTAAGTGGCTTAGCCAGAATTTAAAACCAATCCAAAAATCTGTGTTTTAAGTTAATGGTGTTTTGAGAAAGTAAGAATGTTTGCTTGTTTTCAGTTAGAAGTAGGACTTCAGTGCCCTTAGATTTAAATATTACTCTTTAAGTATGCTTCTATCTTAATATAGCTTCTGAATTTCCAGTTTGCCACAGCAACAAGTTCTTCAAAAATGTATTTAATCCTAAATAAGGTAAATCCCCAAATAGTATGCTGTTTTGAATAAGCCTCTCTAGAAGGCAGGATGTAGTTTGAGAAATGAAGCAAACTCTCTTGTAAGTCATTATGAGTTGTTATGACGACCCTGGTTACACAGATCTTTCGTTTCAATTATTTTTTTTCTTTTCCTGCTTTAGCATTTAAGGATGGCTGCATTGTTGTTGTTTTGTTTTGTTAAGGAGGCACCAGAAACTGAACCTGGGACCTCCCATGTGATAGGCAGGCACCCAAGGACTTGAGCCACATCGGCTACCCTGAATTGGTTTTTAGCCATTTACCCCATTTACCCTTAGTAAGACAAGATTGCTTTTATACTTATATTTTGTTTACTCTAGTTTTATAGCCCTTTGGTGAATGACATTTGTTATATAAAATAATTCTATATATAATCTATATAATTTTTCCTTTTTTGTGTGTTTTGTTGTTCTTTTTTAATTTCTTATGTTTAAAGTAACAAGTTCTTTAATACAGAGGAAACTGAATTCTCTTTCGTCATGAAGCACAGTTGGGAATTAAATGTCTGATAGGCTCAAGACTCCAGTCTTGTAACCTCCCTCTCTGTTGCTGCTTTTATCTGCCCTAATTCTGTGCAGGATCAGGCAAGTGGCAAGAGATGAAATCTTAGAAGACTTGAAGTAGATTGGATATTATCCTATAAAATTAAAACTTTAGACATAACTCTTAAATTGGACCCTTCCAACAGAGTAGGAACTGAGGCCCAGAGAAATTGAGTTACTTGAAGTTCTAGAATCAGAATCCAGGATTCCTAATAGCAAATATTCTGTATTTGTTGCTATATTAAAAAATCCAGGGGCGGGCGGGGGAGAATAAATAAATAAAATAAATCTTTAAAAAAAAATCCCGTAGTATTTATAGTAATATACTGTTAGAAAGTTCTTTATGTGGAACCCACACTTAATCTGATCTCTAAAGCTAAGCAGGTTCTATTATTCCTTTCACGTCAAAGCCCTAAAGTAGCTAATATGTTTTCCCTTTTACAAGTTAAAAATTCCCATTTATTCAGTTCATCATATGACATAACTTCACTGTTCTGGTTGGCTTCTTTATATATTCTTGTAGGATATATCTCTTGATATATAGTACCCAGAATTGAATAACAATATTTTAGTTGTGATCCCACTGGCAGGTAATAAACTAGAATTATGCCTGCAAGGGCAAAACTCATACTTTATTAGAGATTAAGATTAAAACTCCCTCTTCTGGATATTTTCCCCTCCCTTAGTTCCATGTCCCATTTTCTTCTATAGTAAATAATGCAGAAAATGGTCATCCTTGAATTATGATCATATTACTATTTTTAATAACATTTGTCATTAAAAATCACTGCTTTGCTAGAACATGGCTAAATGTTCTAGCCATTTGCATACCAGGCCAATAACTTTTTAATAGTTATAATTTAAAACCAACTTTCCTAATAGTGTGGTATCCTTGATAATATTAACTCAGCTTCTTATAACATATAGTTGGAATTTATTTTGTAGTTTTGCGTCTTGACCCATTGAGGCAGTACAGTGAGAGGTAATTCATTGTTGGTAGACTAAAGATAAACAGAAGGCAAAGTTTCTTAAGAGCCTTTTTTCTTTCGAAAGCCAAGGGTACTGCTACACCTTCTAAATCCAAACCTCAAGCTTGTTCTCAGTATTCACCCCCTCACTCAAATCATCTTTGCATATTAT
>JAQZBX010049890.1:0-19804 GCA_029593785.1 Cabassous unicinctus
GGTAAACGGGTGCGCTATCCATTGCGCCACAGCCGCTTCCTGCCGTGAGGTTGCTGCATCAGCCCACCGCACCGCTCAGGCCGGCGTGCCCTCACAAGGAGGCCTCGGGGCGCGAACCCGGGCCTCCCATATGGTAAACGGGGGCTCTATCCACTGAGCCACACCCGCTTCCCCCAACATATTCTTAAATATGAAAGAATTCAGGGAAAGGAGCAGATATGAGCTCTACTTGAAAAAAGAAAACTGCTTTTTTTTTGAAGACTGTCTACCAGTTTTAAATATAGAGCCAGTAGTAGGTAACTATGGAAATTGTAGAACAGTGAACATTATGAAAGTAGACAATGTAAAAATTATATGGCAAAAATTGGGAGTAGAAATGGGAGGAAATGTGAGTGCTGAGGTTTTCAGCTTTCAAAGCAGAAAGTCAGTGAATCCTGTCCAAAATTAATTGTATATAATTTAAAAACTCAAGTGTATTCAGCCTCGTAAGTGGTTTTTCATGTATTTTTAAAAATGTGAAATATTTGGGAAATACATAAAATAATAGTTGATACCAATTAATGTACTATCCTTATTTAATTAATGTTACCATTTTTATTATTTGCTTCAGACCATTTTAAAATGAAAATATTTAAAACAAAAAAGAGAGTAGATGTAGCTCAATGTTTGAGCGCCTACTTTCCATATACTAGGTCCTGGGTTCAATCCCTTATACTGCCTAAAAAAAATAAAAATGAAACAAAAGGAAAAGTTTAGAGAAAAATACTAAATTCCAATGCATCCACTACCTAGGTTGGGAAACAAAATATTACTAATATAGGTGAAGCAACCCTACATACTCCTTCAAAATCCCATCCCCTTTCTTCTTTCCCACAGATGATCAGTATCCTGTCAGCTGTCCACATATGTATCTCTACACTTTTATTATATGTGAACAATATATATGATTAATAAAGTTTGCTTTTTTAGCTTATCATTCTTTTGAGATTTATTTATGCTGGTATATCATGTTTTAGTATATTTACTTTTCATTTGTATAATTATTCTATTATATGGATGTACTGTAATTTGTTAGCCTATTTTCTGTTGATAGACATTTGTTTCCTTTTTTTCCTGCTATTATCATGTGATAAAACTTTCTTATGTCCTCTTGTTTTCCATAACTTTTTTTAAACTTAGAAGAATTATCCAGGGAAGCTCTTTGTAGAAAAGAAACATAAACCCTTATGTGTAAAGTATAGCGTTAGCATTGATTTCTTTTCTATTAAATTCTATAAAAATTAATATTAGCACTATTTATTAAAGATATGTATTTAAAAAATGGTTGCATTCAGATGAAATGGTCAGCCACCTGTGGGTTTTGATGCAATCTGTGACCAGAGCAGTTGCTTGGTAATGGCTGGAACAAGCTGACGGAGGCGGAGAGACAGGATTCGGATCTAGGATCTGAAGTGCAGCTGTCAGTGTGATCTTTGCAAAATCACTAACTTTCTTTGCACATTAGTCCCTAAACTGTTCATTGGTTATATTAATACATGTCTCAGTTTTGTTAAAAAATAGATGGCGTTAACCATGGTAGTGCTGGGGAAATAGAATGAAGAACAAAATTTTAAAATATGTAATCTATTGGATGACCCCCTCTGTATGTTGCCAAACTGTCCTATCTATAGATGTGCAGAGAAGAATGTCTGGAATATGTTTGCTTAATATTAATGATACTCATTTCTAGGTGATGGAATGTGGTGGCGTTTTTTTAAACATTTAGCTCTTTTATTTTTATGCATTGGTTGTGTTCCTTAAAATGAACATATATAATTTTTATAAAAACAATAGGGTGATCTTTTTCCTTTAAAACATAGAAACTAAAGTGAATATTCTAAGATGTTAAATGTGATTAAGATGTGAAATTTGGTGAGAATATAAATTATTTTCTTTTAAATAAAATGTCTTTCAGTGTATTCATACTATAATTAAAATTCTGTAATGATCCTCTAGCTTTCAGGAAAAATAAACATTTTTTTGTCAATTAGAAAAAGTAAAGCAAAGGTTAGGGATTTTCTTTTACTTAGCTATGATCCCTAGCTTCAGTTTTGCATGGTTAAATGAATGAAAAGTTTAAGCCTGTTGAGTATAATACTACCTTCAAGTGATGACATTTAGACTGTGTGTAGAAGAGCTTTTTAGGAGTTGTTAGAAATTTCCAGTCGATTTTCTTTCTTTCTTGCTCTGGGGCTGTGCAGCCCCCTTTCCTGAGTTGTCTCATGGCCCAGGTGTTAGGTTTGTTCACCAAGGTGACAGGTGCATCTGTATATCCATAGCAGACTTAATGAGTATCTCCAAGCTGGATTAAAGCACAAATAAAAGAGTACAAAATGTTCTGTAAACATTATCTGTTTATTTTGTAGGTACAACCTTACTTCCAGGGAGTGGCTTGCACTGAACCATTCTGTGAACAATGTGGTTGTTAGATATGGTCATTCTTTGGCATTATATAAGGTAAAATGTCCCCATTCTTATGCAAGAAAATCAGCTCTTCCTCCTGTGGTTAAAAAAGCTCTTCAGCATCATTTTTTAATTGGGGACAACTTTATACTTTGAGGGGAGGGATGGATATAATTGCCTAAGTTTTAAGTGGAAATTGAAGTCACTTTTTCATCTGAGAGCGTTTTTTTGGTTCCTTTTTTTATTGTTATTAGAGAAGTTGATAGCTTACAAAACAATCGTGTATAATGTGCAGAATTCCCATACGTCACCCTCCACCAACACCTTACGTTGTTGTGGAGCGTTTGTTACAGATCACGAGAGAACATCATCAGACTGTTACCACCAACCATGGTTTCTAGCATACATTTGGTGTATTTTCCATATCCCCTATTATTAACACAATGTATTAGTATTGTCCATTTGTCACATTCATGAGAGAATACTCTCATATCTGTACTGTTAGCCACAGTCTCACCTGAGGGATTTTAAAGGATTCACATTGTACTGGTGTATTGTGATTGTGGTACTAAATGGTTAAAAAAAAAAACAGTTTTGGGAAGCGGATGTGACTCAAGCAGTTGGGCACCTGCCTACCACATGGGAGGTCCTAGGTTTGGTTTCTACTAAAGAAGATGAGCAAGACAGCAGGCTGACGTGACGGGCTGATGCAACGAGATGACTCAATGAGATGATGCAATGAGATGATGCAACGAGATGATGCAACGAGGAAACACAATGTGAGATACAGCACGCAGAGAGCGGAGGTGGCTCAAGTGATTAGGCGCGTCCTTCCCACATGGGATGGTCCCGGGTTCAGATCCCAGTGCCTCCTAAAAAGAAGGCGAGCACACAACGAACAGACACAGCAGACAGGGAGCGCAAACAAGGAGGGAAGGGAGAAATAAATAAAAATAAAATAAATCTTTAAAAAAATATACAGTTTAGATTAGCTTTTACACTCTTTAGTAAGTTTGACCAAGAATAGCCACTTTTTTTTTGGACATAACATGGTAGGAGAAAGAACCTTTTCAATTTTATTTTTCTGAGTCATTTAATACTGTAAAAAAATCTCATGTGAAGGAGTCCAAGAAAAGTGGTCAAGTATTAGATATATAATATTTTATTTTATTTAGTTCCTTTCTCCACATCCTTTTTCCTAGTAATTCACTTAAGGGTGCATTTCGCTACCTTTTTTTTTTTTTCCGGAGGTAACGGGGATTGAACCCAGGATCTTGTACATGGGAAGCAGGTGCTCAACCACTTAGCAACATCCGCTCCCCATTCACTCACATTTGTAAGCTAAGAATAATACCAAGGTTTGAACTGATTATTTTCTGTGCTCAGGTTTGATCCTTTCAGTGTTTTTTAGAATTTCGTGTACATTTTTTCCCCAGGATAAAATTTACATGTATGGAGGAAAAATTGATTCCACGGGGAATGTGACCAATGAGTTGAGAGTGTTTCATATTCACAATGAGTCGTGGGTGTTGCTGACCCCTAAAGCCAAGGAGCAGTATGCGGTGGTCGGGCACTCAGCACACATCGTCACCTTGCAAACCGGCCGGACGGTCATGCTGGTCATCTTCGGCCACTGTCCTCTCTATGGCTATATAAGCAACGTGCAGGAGTATGACTTGGGTAGGTGGATATTTTTTCAGTAGATGTTTTTCAAATGCCAAGCTTAAAATCTTTATCCTTACTGTGATGACCCTTTAACCAAGTTCAACCTACCCTTGATCCAGTACTTTACCCTGAAGCTCAGTTAACATTGAGGTATAGCCCAGTGACATTCAGATTATCGATGCTTCTACTTGGTGTGTATTTGTTATCGTCAGTTTGGCAAGGAGCCAAAGATGACACAAAACGCCTTGGGCATTGAAAATAAGACATTATGTTGAAAGCGTAAAGACACGGAGATTAATTTGAGGAAGGTAAGATGAAGGTGAAATTGGGTAATATTTTTCAATTCAGTATTAAATTTAGTTTAAGGTGGCCTTCCTTTGAAAATAAAAAGATAAAGTTATCAGTATCAGATCTACTAAAATCTCTTCCCTTGTGTGTTTTGATGACTAGAGAGGAGCCTGCAGCATCTGCCTTTAACTGTTTGCCTCTGCAGATAAGAACACGTGGAACATACTGCTCACGCAGGGCGCCCTCGTGCAGGGGGGCTATGGCCACAGCAGCGTGTACGACCCGAGCACCAGGGCCCTCTATGTCCATGGAGGCTACAAGGCTTTCAGCGCCAGCAAATACCGGCTTGCGGATGACCTCTACAGATACAGCGTGGACACCCAGACGTGGTGCGTGCTGCTTCTTTCACTCTCACTTCAAGGTCTGAGGCTGTGGAGGCAGTTGCGGGGAAGATATTGTGCTATATTTTTGTTTTCAAGCCTGGCAGATAATTCTGTTTAGCATGTTCATAGGGAAATAAGCAAAGGAGAATAAAGTAACTAGTATTTATTTTGTTGCATTATTCTGTATTTCTGTAGTAGGTTGGTATGGTTAGAAAATGCTTGGCATTTTTTGACTGGTTTTTAATTTTCCAGATACTCAGTAGCCCTATAAAATTTTAATTCTTCAGAGTCAGAAGGAATAAATTATTCTACATAGCTGAATTTATGAACACTTTGGAATTAGGCAGAATATAACCATTTTTTAATCTTTTCTTGATAACTAAGATATTATCATTGCTGTCAGTTACTGGCATCCGTAAATTAGACAGGGATGGTTTAGTGCCCAATAGAGCTTGCCTCATGCTGAACTATGTATCAGCCCATGGCTATTTTAAAGATGCTCATTTTAACAAGTATGAAGCAGATTTGAGTTATGAAATAATATGAAGTAATGGTTTCTCTTTCTTTTTGCATTTCCTCACGTAGTTGAAACCATGCTCTGGATGCCACTTTACATTCTCTGTCATAAAAATTGCCATTTTTAGTGGCTGTGTAATATTCCATGTTGTGGGTGTACTGTATCTATACTGTTGAACATTTTGGTTTCTAGCTTTTGTCTTATTAATAAATTGTGTGTATAAGCTCCTTCTGTCTATATTTCACATGATTTCTACCCAGAAACTGGAATAATAGGGTCATAGGATATGAACATTTTCAGGCTCTTAGTATATTTTGCCAAATTACTTATAGGTCTTTAAGATTTTATATATTTATTTACTGTTGAGAAAGCTACTTACATATAGGGGAAAGCCTGGAAGTATTTGCACTTTTGGGTGTGAAATTAATAAAATGGTTATTTTTACATTAGCAGGTGGATGACAAGTATTCTGAAACACTAACTTTGTATTTATTATTTTTAAATAAACTCAAAAGGACCATTCTTAAGGACAGCCGATTTTTCCGTTACTTGCACACAGCTGTGATAGTGAGTGGAACCATGCTGGTGTTTGGAGGAAACACTCACAATGATACGTCCATGAGCCATGGTGCCAAGTGCTTCTCTTCAGACTTCATGGCTTACGACATTGGTGAGTTTCCCAAAGCCATTTTAGCATCCAAGAATCTTTCTGTCCATAAGTAACATTTAAAAAGAAACTGAAAATATCACCAGCTCAGAATGATCGGATCATTTGAAAGAGGTCTAAATATGGTATTTTTAATACTCATCTGACTGATGTTGCATTATCTATTAAAAAGCATATTGCAGGGGAGCAGATGTAGCTCAAGTGGTTGAGCACTTGCTTCCCATGTACAAGGTCCTGGGTTCAATCCCAGTACCTCCTAAAAACAAACAAACAAAAAAACCAACTCATTGGGGAGTGGGTGTAGCTCAGTGGTTGAGTGCCTGCTTCCCATGTACGAGGTCCTGGGGTCAATCCCTGGTACTTCCATTAGAAAAAAAACAAAAAAAAACAGATTACATTTACATTAAATTCTTTTTTTTTTTTTTAAACAAATCAATTTTATTAATGCATATTAATAAAACATAAATCTAGCCAAAGTGTACAATCAATAGTATTTGGTATAATCACATATTTGTGCATTCATCACTTCAGTCATTCTTAGAGCACTTTCATTATTCCAATAATAATAATAGTAAACAGCAAACAAAACTCATCACCTCTCAATCTCTCTCTGCTTCCCCTGCCATACATAGCTACTATTCTTTTTCCTTCTCTCTAGTATATTTGTATTTATATTTTGTAAAAAAGTCTTATATATGCAATATCACCCAAATTCATGTTTTACATGAAGTTTTACTACCTTATACAGTCCCGTGTTACATTTTTAGCTTTCCTTCTAGTAATATACATGACCTTGGACTTTTCCTTTTCAACCACTGTTACACCCATACAAGTCATTCCCTTTAGTTGCTTGAACATTAGTTTTTGAGGATGAGTTGGGGTGACTGGGCTCTCTTTTTATAAAGGCCTTTCATAGCCATATTATGTATTTGTGACTACGGCATTGTGCTATCCAAAAAGTTGGTTTAAATATTAGCTTTATTTCATTTAGAAAATGGTTTCACACATATTCTTGCCATATACTTTGACATGGAATTTTAAAGATTTTGGTGTGTTTATTTATTTGGCCAGAAGAGGGCAGTATTTGTTCATGCAAAATAAATCCTCAGAGGTCTCTTACATAAATATCATTGAATGCTCGTTTTTAACAGACATTCATCTGCCAGCCACTGGGCTTATACATTGGGGAAAGTAAATGAATAAACTACAGCCGTTGGCCTCATGGTAGGGGAGGCAGAGAAATAAACATATAATGTAATTGTAATTCAGGGTGTTATTTGTGTTGAGAGGAATACGTAGGAGCGTCTGTGAATCTGTGAGCACACCACTTAACTCATGGGGGAGAGAGGAGATGACCAGGGAAGGCTCTTGAGGAGAGGCCATCAAGGAGCCAGCCAGGCAAAGTTAGGTATCGCTTCCCAGGGAAAGGAAGTCCACATGTGGAGACAGAGGCGGAGAGAAACCATGGGCACATATTTGAGGCCTGCAAGTAGCTAGTTTGGGCTGTATATATATATATATTTTTTTTTTTTTTTTCCACTTTTTTTTTTTTTTTTAAAAGATATTTCGATTACATAAATGTTACAGAGAATATATAGGGGATTCCCATATGCCCTGCTCCCCACACCTCCCACATTAGCAACATCTCTCATCAGTGATGTACATTCATTGCAATTAATAAACACATTTTGGAGCTTTGCCACTAAGCATGGATTATAGTTTACATTGTAGGTTACACTCTCTCCCATTCGACTCTGTAGGTTATGGCTGGATATATAATGGCCTGTATCTGTCGTTGTTCAGGATGATTCCCAAGTCCTGAAACTGCTCCCCTATTACACCTGTTTTTCCCTCTCCCTAACCCCAGAACATGCACAGGTCACTGCTTCCACAGCAACGGTATTTCTTCCATTGCTATAATCACAATAAGTCTATAGTAGAATACTAGTAAATTTATTTTAGTCCATAGTTCATTTCCCAATCCTGAGGACTCTGGGATGGTGATGCCCACTCCACCATTAATTGAGGGGGGCTTCAATCCCATACATTCGGTGGATGAGACTCTCTTGCTTGCAGCTGTAGGCACTTTCGGTTCCTTGGTATGTTGTTTGTCTATCATCTCCTTCCTGTTAGTTGTCCTGGGTGAGTCCATTGAACTGGAGAGTAGGTGTTGCAACTCCACCAAGATTCAGGTCTCAGCTGGCACATAGACAGCCCAAAGATTTAAGTCTCTTGGATGTACACCTACCAACTCTAGTACTAATTATAGGTTCAAATAGAAGGGCAGAAGAGTCATGCATAGAGAAACCACTGCTGAGTCTAACTCAGTCACACTGGAGAGCATAAATACTAGATTAGGGCCCACTGGGAAGGGGCCAAATTCCTGAGCTATCTGCCCTGACTGTAGTGTCTTGATGTCTCCATATCCCTAAGGAGCTTCGCTATTTGAGGTCATATCTACTTTGGCTGTCAATGAGGTCCTGTTGAGATGTGCATAAATGCTACCTCTGGGATGGCCTCCCCACTCACTTTGAAGTCTCTTAGCCATACAAACTCATTTGTCTTTAGCTTTTCCCCCTTTTGGTCAAGGTGGGTTTTTTTGTTTTCTTTTTTTTCTTTCTCCAGATGCATTGCATGTTGATACTTGGTAGCAGCACACACACCCCCCCTTGGTGCCAGGGAGGCTCATCCCTGGGAGTCATGTCCCACGCTGGGGGGAAGTTATTGCTTTTATATGCTGAGTTCGGCTTAGAGAGAGTAGTTTTGGCTGTCTATTAGCAGCATATCAGGGAGGTGTGGCCTGAAGTAAAGATAGAGAACCTAGAAGCTGCTAGACCATTGAGATCTCGAGGGGCCTGGTACATCATCTGAGGAGTTGGGCTTTTTGAAGAATCTTACAGAGGAGGTGACATGTCTTAGGAAAACCTTTTTAGTGGCATTGTGGTGAGTGGTTCGGAAAGGGCTAAGTGGTGATGAGAGTTTGAACCATGGTAAATGACAGTGAGGATAAAGAGATAGATGGGTTTGAAAACTACCAGGAGCTTGAGGATTGTCTGGCAGGTGTTTCGAAAAAGGTGAAAGTATCCGCACTCCCCAGTGTCTTGTGTGGGCCATGGTTTATGGTGCCTTTTATCAGGGCTGGGAATGAAAGTGGAGGCATCTGGGAGGAAGAGAGTGAATTAAGTTTGGGACAAGTTCATTTGGAGATGTCTGGGGGCCAGGGATGCAGAGATCCAGTGGGAGGCTCTAGGGAGCACGTGCCAGAGAGATGAGCAGAGTGGGAATGGGTAGAGCAGTCTGAAAGAGAAGGAGCTGTGTGCTGGAGAAGTGGGCGGGGAAGAAGCAAGACTGGTCCTGTGAGGGCACCAAGCGAGGAAAGCAGGGACTGGAGGGTACTTTTCAGGTTTAGCAACAAAGAGGTCGTCTGTCACCATCTACTGAGAAAGGGATGATCCAGAGTGCTGGAGGCAGGAATAGAATGTAAGGTGAGAAGTACGCACAGTAAATGCCCACTGTTTTATTCGAAGCTTGTCTATAAAGGGCATGAAGAAGGTAGGTGAAGTGAGCACTCAAAGGGAGACTTAAAAGCAAAAAGGTGGCATCACCTGGAGCATGTGCAAGTGCCGTAGTGGAAATCAACAGAAAGACACTGGAGGCTTGAGGAAGAGGATAGGAAAACCGTACGGGGGTGGGGGAAGGGGACCAAGAAGAAGAGCTCCCTGCTGTACTGTGACTTTGGAGGAGGCAGGAAGCTGCGGGAGCCGATGCCCAACTGCCTTTGTCCTCCACGTGAGGGCAACTGCAGAGTCTGCTAGGTAGGAGAAGCGAAAGCTGTGTTGTCAGGGAGTAAAGGTCTTGGTCAAGTGGAAGAACTGTTGCCTAAGCAAGTGGGAATGTATGAGTGTCTCGAAAAGTGAGATGAGTGTAAGATTGGAGCGATAGGGCAACAAAGCTGGCGTCAAGGTCCAAAAGAAAAGTTGTTAGCATGGGTCAGAACAAAGGAAAATTAGTAGATCACGGGACCTAGGGACGGACTTTTGAAAACTTAGATAAAATTGAATTAGTTTTTATTTTAATTTTCTACCTGTATTTCCTGTTTTAGCTAAGTTTGGGCACAGCAATATAAAGAAGAGTGGAAAATAATCATGGAACCTGCCTAAGCTTTGTGAAATGTAGAATGTGCTTGTGTTAAAATGCCTTCTGGTGGGTGAAGCTGGTCGGCGGGGGGTGAGCCATGTGGATGTCTTGGCTGTTAGATGCACTCCACCACTGTACTTGCCCTCAGACCTGCCTCTCTCCATGCCCTGCTGCTCTGCTGCTGCCTTTCACCCCAGAAATAACGTTATGACCGAGAAAATCAAGTGACGCATTTGATGAGGTGGTATCTGTTGCCGTTTTCTTACCAAAGAGAACATCTGCTTCTCTTGATTATGAAAGGCATTCCCCTCTGAAGTGTGTTTTTCTTGCTCCTAGCTTGTGACCGCTGGTCAGTGCTTCCCAGACCTGATCTCCACCATGATGTTAACAGATTTGGCCACTCAGCAGTCTTGCACAACAGGTAATTAGAAAAAAAGTGTTTGCGCCTTTTCTCTTGTGTTTAAAGAGAAAATGAAGTAAAATATGAAGAAGGGGAATTGGACCTTACCTATTATTCACAGGACTCCCTCATCCCATTAGTTTTTCACAGAATTATGTGGGTATGAATTTCCTGGTTTGTATTTAAAATATTCGATTTGGATGTGAATGATTTCCAAAGCCGTGCTTATTGCTGTGGTTTTGTTAGCATGCTCCCCGGTGTGTTTGGGACCCTTGGGACAAGAAGAGGGATGTGTGTGCTACTGTGTTATACCCTCTCTATTGTTTGTGGTACTTGGGTTGTCAGATATTTCGTGTTTTTATCTGAATGATAAGGAGGGTTTGAAAAAAGGAGAGAAGGCACTTCAGATGGGATGAGATGGGGAACAAGGGTGGGAAATTGTCTGTCGTCTTTGGATAATCTGAAGTGTGCTCTGCCTGTCGTTTCATTGCTCAAAAATGCCTGGCCCAGACTATCAGCTCTTGAGAACCTGCCCCTCTAGAAGGTTCCTTC
Source organism: Cabassous unicinctus (assembly GCA_029593785.1). Lineage (NCBI taxonomy): Eukaryota > Metazoa > Chordata > Mammalia > Cingulata > Chlamyphoridae > Cabassous > Cabassous unicinctus. The sequence goes on from JAQZBX010049890.1 coordinate 11,052, forward strand.
ATGTAAGGGAGATGCAGGGTGACCGCTGTACCAGTGTCTTCCAGCATGCTTTAAAGATTTTTAAGTGAACAGCCTAGGCAGTTACTGATTGCTGTCATTTTGTTTCTGCTGTTATCGCTATTGCCTACATTATGTTATGACTCTTTGGCTTTCAAAATTTCTGTTTTGATGATGACAGATAGATGAAGGTAATCTAACTTGAGTTGGGAAGGATTAGAAAGGGATATATCTTGGAGATGTGAAGGAAGAATTAACAGAATTTAGAGACTTTGATCATTGGAAAAGGTGGCATCTTTTATAAAGTAATTGTTGAGCTGAAATTTAGCGTTATGTAAGTTTTACTCTTAGAACCTTGGGTCGGTAGAGATGAAAACGGAAGGATTTTTGACAACCTCCTTAGTGCCCAGGTGCTGTGTGAGAAAGCCTTGTTTGCCTTGGTCTCTCACAATAGCACTTTAAGAACTTTCCCTTGAACTGTTACACAATTGCTTTTGATTGAATGTATATGGTTCTACATGGCCGGTTGTCAACTTTGTCAAGGAATAATTGATAAACACAAACTGTATATATTTAAGACATATAATATGATAAATTCTGACACAAGTTTACACCTTGAAATCATTGCCATTACCAAGATAATAAACATATCCTTCACCCACAGAAGTTTTCTTGTAAGCCCCTTTCTTCAAAAATTTCCCATCTATATTCACCAGGGGTATTGGTCCATAGTTTTCTTTTCTTGTGATGGCATTGTCTGGCTCATATGGGCCTCATGGAATGAGTTGGGAAGTATTCCCTACTCTTCTGTGTTTTTAGAAGAATTTGTCAAGGATTGGTATTACTACTACTTTAAATGTTTGTTTCAGAGTTTCTATTTCTTATTCAGTTTTGGTAATGTGTATTTTGCTAAGAATCTGTCCATTTCATCTGAGTTGTCTAATTTGTTGGCATAAAGTTGTTTAAAATATTCCTTTATGCTCCTTTTACTCTCTTTAGGGTCAGACAGCCCTCTTTTATTCCTGATTTTGTTAATTTGTGTCCTCTTATTTTCTTGGTCAGTCTGGTTAAAGGCTTGTCAATTTTATTGATCTTTTTGAAGACAAAACATTGGGGTTCATTGATTTTTCTCTGCTATTTTTCTGTATTCTATGTCACTGTTTTTGCTCTAGTTTTATTATTTCCTTCTTTCTGCATGCTTTGGGTTTAGTTTGCTTTTCTTTTTTTAGTTTCTTAAGGAAGAAGCTTAGGTTATTGATTTCCGTAAACATCTTCACTGTTACAGATGCTTGAAACTGTTTCTAAGCCCTACATTCATCCCATTCCATGAATTGTGATGCTGCATGTATTTGTTTTCATTTAGTTCAAATGTTTTCTAATTTCCCTAGTGATTTCTTCTTTGAAATTTTATGGGTTATTTGGCATATATTATTTTCCCAAATATTTCTGGATTTCCCAAATTTCTGTCTGTTGTTAATTTCTAATTTAATTCCATTGTGGTGGTGAGAGATGTTTCAAAATAATGAGCTGATTTCTTGTATTCTCCAAAGGTGACCAGTGAGATTAATGTGTGTACATGTGTGTGGGTATTGTTATGAACTCATGGATTTAAAAATATTTGATATATTTCAATCCATTTCTGTTTTTATTCTTCCTAAAGTTCAAACATTTCCCTTCTTTGGCCTCTGAGAACCTCTTCATGTTATATGACAGCCTAGTCTTCCTTTCTTTCTTGTAGAACATCTTCCAGGTCCATCCTGTACATTTCCTGTCCAGACATGAAATTAGCTTTTTCTCTGAGTCCCAGTTTTTGGAGGTCAAGTGGGTTTTGATACCACTGTATGAGCCCTAGTCATGCTCATTGCTACTGGGCTGGTCATTGCTTCTAGGTCTTTGAAGAAGACAGAGCAAGAAAACTTGGTTCTTGTTTTTAAAAAGAAAAATCAATCGTGTGCATTCGACCCCCTTATTCCTCTAGTTGGTACCTGGCCGCATACTTGTACATACTTTTTAAAAAAGATTTATTTATTTATTTATTTATTTATTTATTTATTTATTTACATGCCAAGCAGTGGCATATGAGAGGACCTGTTTCCCACAGCCTCACCAGTCAATATATGTCAAACTTTTGTTTTTTTTTTTGGAAATTTGATAGATGAGAAATGTTACCTCAGTGTAGTTTTGTTTTGCATTTCTCTTATGAGTGAAGTGAGCATCTTTTCATATGCTTAAGAGTCATTTGTATTTTTCCACTGCAAACTCTCTGAAGCTAGCTATGTTAGGGATATTAACCCTTTTCTTGTAATATAACTTTTAAATGATTTTTTCATAGTGTATTATTTGTCTTCTTTTTAAAATTTAATCGAATTTTTCCATCTTTTATTTTATGCCTTGAGGATTTTTAATTCATAGGAATGTTTTTTCTGCTCTCAGGTTATAGAGAAATAGACCCATGCCTTCTTCTAGTATTTGTATGGTTCCTTTTTTTTTTTTTTTTCCTCCCCCAGGTTGTTCTCTGACCCATTTGGAATTTATCCTGGTATATAGAGTGAGAAATGGATTCAATTTGGCCTTTTCCCATATGTTTGTTTAGTTATCTCAATACCACTTACAAAAAGTCCATCTTTTCCCACTAATTTAAGATGCCACTTTTACTGTAAAAAATTAAAATTTTTACTAATTTTTTTGTGCGGTTTTATCTCTGATTGGCCTATGTATTTGTGTACCAGTATGACAGTTTTCGTTATAGAGGATTTATACTTTTAGAATTGTACGTTTTTAATATTAAAAAATACATGGGGGAATGGGTGTAGCTCAGTGGTTGAGGTCCTGGGTTCAATCCCTGGTACCTCCTAAAAACAAACAAACAAAAAATACATGAATGGACATAGAATTACTTGTTTACATTTCAAAAGATGTTGGCATACCCTGACACTAAAATTCTCTGAGGAATGGTGGTTGAAATTCACCAGGTTCTCATGGGGCCTTTTACTTTAGTAGCTGTGGAGAGTAGGTGGATCACTGTGGTCACAGGCCAGGGTGAAGGGGCGCAGTAGGGAGGAGAGGGTATGCGGATGCTTTCGGAGACTCTAAGAAGTGGCTTCTCACGGGCTGTCTGCCGTGTAAGCCCTGCCTGAAGCTTGCCTGCGCTTACTGCGTGTCTCCGGTCAGCCACTTCCCTCCTTTCTCTTTCAGCACCATGTACGTATTTGGCGGCTTCAACAGTCTCCTCCTCAGCGACGTCCTGGTCTTCACCTCGGAGCAGTGTGGCGGGCACCGCAGCGAAGCCGCTTGTTCGGCCGCAGGACCTGGTGTCCGGTGCATATGGGACACAGGGTCATCCCAGTGTGTCTCCTGGGAACTGGCAGCTGAAGCGCAAGAGAAGTTAAAATCAGAATGTTTTTCCAAAAGAAGTATGCTTTTTCTCTGCCTAAAATTTAATTAATTTGAGATCTTACTTTGTGTACATTATTTTCTTTTAAGTCATTTATTTGGCATCTTTTTCTTGTCTGAATTATGAAGGAACTTAGCATATGTACACGTTTATGTTCACTTTATTATCCAGAACCACTCAGTAGTAACTTGTTGAAAGCCTTTCTGGATATTCGAAAGTTGGTTTGTAAAACCCTTTACAGTGGATATGCACATACCATGTGGCTCCTAGAAGCTGAGTGCGGTGGTAGAGACAAAACTTGTTTTGGTGTTGCCTAAGCTTTCTGTACTAACTCTAGAACCTGCTGACTTAGTCCAGGCAGAGTTAGGGAAATGTTCTCTGTCAGCACTGTCCCCATACAGTACTCGTTAGCCTCAGGTGGCTACCCAGCACTTGAAATGTGGCTAGTGTAATTGCGGAACTGAGGTTTACATTTGTTTAATTTTAACTAATTTAAGTGCAGAACCACCTGTGGCTGATGGCTACATTATAGCATGCTCAGGTCTAACATTAAGGATGAGACTAAGGGAGTCAGCCCAGAAGAGCTGTACTGCAGTGTGGTGGTCGCGTTCTGTGCCTGCAGAGCACGCTTTCCTAGCTCCTCTAGGTGGGAATGGCAATCATGGCAGGACAAACAGTTGCTGAAGATGACAGTGAGCCCTGCTTCTAGAACCTCCCTTGTGTTTCCAAGCTCTCTTTATCCTGTTTGCTTAGCTTCTTGCCATTTTGCTCTGACATACAATGCAATATAGTGAAATAACATGTGGGAGAGTCCTTTAAAAGTACGAAATATGTCTCTGCAAATTATTTGTTCACTTCAGTTAATTTAAAACATGTTGACTGAAGTTCTTACCTGGCAGTGTAGCAGTTAGCATGACCCTTACAGTAGGTAGAGGCAGCTTTGACTCTCCTGGAATGCTCCCAATAAAGCTGATCAGGACCCTGTGTACAAAGCATAGCTCGGCCAAATGCCGCCTCTGTGCCCAGCTTACCCTTGGCTGGGGAGTGGCTCGGCCTCATGTGCTACTTCGGCTTCTGGGAGCTCCTGGTGTTCGTTCTGTTACTGGCTGGTTTTTTCTCTTGGGAAGAAGAGACTTCAAAAAGCCAGGCCTTACTTCATTATAGGTATAGCTGTTGTTATACTAACCTATCTTTTTGTTGTTGTTTTTCAGCTAGAGTACTTTTTCTTTCTTTCTGGTAAAAAGCAGGATTTCTCCAGATTGTCTGCTTCATGTAGCTTCTCTGAGCCTGAGCGCGCTGGTGACAAGTGTCTCTCCCTCTCGTAGCTCTGGACCACGACAGGTGTGGCCAGCACACCGACTGTTACAGCTGCACGGCCAGCACCAACGACTGCCGCTGGTGCAGCGACCACTGCGTCCCCGCGAACCACAGCTGCACGGAAGGCCAGGTCAGGGCAGGGAGTTAGAGCGTGCAATGCTTAAAACGGGATGCAGGGTTACATGTTATTACTGCTCCGGGCTTCTAACCACCGCCTCTTCTTGGGGCCATGCTAGCCACTGGGATCAGGGCAGTGGTTCTGAGAGCACCTCAGCCCCAGCCCCAGCCCCGTGGCCAGGAGTGTCGGGGCTCCTGGGGTCTTGGAGGGCTGCAGCGGAGGAATCGTTTTCCTCTCCTTGGGTACAGCCTGTTCACCAAACACGTTGATACTCCTGAAGCTAGCTGTGGCCAGGCATGGCTGTGCTCAGTCCTAGTCCCTTGGTTTGAGATATAGCTGTGATCTCACACACCTTTGCAAGGTTCGGGAGCCAGTTAGGGCTGGAGACAGGAAGCATGTCAGGTATGTTGCGACCCGTGTTGAATTGTGGAAATGATGGATTTTCAAACTCTCCTTGTCCTGTCCATAACTCTAGATTCTCATAATAGAATCTGAGTCATATCTTGGCTCAGCATAACTAAAATGCTCGCTGTAGGTGGTTTTTTATTTAGCTTATAATAAAAGGCTTAAAAAGATAAGATGATTCTGCTTTTATAGTTTTTGACAGTTTATAAGACAATCTTTGCCAGTATGTAATGCAGTTCATAAATTGTGAAACTTTAGGCTGTTTAGGAGGCATTTGTAAATCAGCAACTTCAACACCCTGTTTACAGAGGAACGGGCCAAAGCACAGTGTTTAAGGGGGTGGCTGCGTCCCTGCCAGTTAAAGGCATGTCCTTGACCAGAATACCCCATGGCAGTGTTTCCAGTGCAGTGCTGCTTCATTTGCATCTTATTTGTTTATTTGAAATTAGCTACCTCAATTAATATTCTCTTGGTCCTCTGTGGGTTTAAGAGAAAAGCTTTTGTTCTCTGTGTTCTTAGATCTCCATTTCCAAGTATGAGAATTGCCCCAAGGACAGCCCCATGTTCTCCTGTAACAAGAAGACCAGCTGCAGGAGCTGTGCCCTGGACCAGAACTGCCAGTGGGAGCCCCGGAATCAGGAATGCATCGCCTTGCCTGGTAGGCCTCACAGGGGCAGCCTGTGTGGGGGGGTCCGAGGATACCAGGCCCCCATCTCCCATCCTGTGCAGCCTGGATGAACACAGTGGAGGGGAGATGCTAGTGTTATCCACTCACCCCCATACCACAATGGTGGCTGCTTTTTTAAGCAGAAATACCGATTTTTTAGTATTTGTTCAACCTGCTGTCCTTCGGAGTGAAGTGAGGTGCCACCTCCTGCTCGCTCACATAGCCCTAGAGGATAGTCACAGGTGCTCCACTGTCCTCACTGCTTTGATAACTTGGGAACAGAACACAGCAGTCTCAGCAGAGGGTCGGTGGAGACCTTGGAAGTGTCCTTCCTGCGCTCCGGCCTCTGGGCTGAGGTGGCCAGCACCTCTGGAGGGGCCCAGCTCTCTGTGCAGGGGCAGGAGAAAGGTGCCCCTGTCAGCAGCAGCTCCTGGTGGTCCAGCCCAAATGCCTCCATTTCTGTTGCTGATGCTGCCTGCGGCCAGCCAGGGAGACTGAACCCCGATGATACACCTGCACAGCTAGAATGTCCAGGAAGGGGACCGTCTGTGGTTCTGCTCAACACCTGAGGCGTGTGGGGCAATCGGGCTGGGCCAGGCCTCTTTTCAACGTTCTTTCGAAGTACTTAGCTTACTTGTAGGACGGGCTTCTTGTTCTTTATCTCAGTACTTATCAGGCTTTGATGCCCAGCAGATCACCTGGTGATTGTGCTAAATGGCAGATCTCTGTGGTGGGCCCTCGAGTCTGCATTTGTTTTGTTTTGTTTTTAAAGATTCATTTTTATTTATTTATTTATCCTCCTCTTGCTGCTTGTGCTCACTGTGTCCATTTGCTTTGTGTTTTTCTGTGTCTGCTTGTCTCCCTTTGTTGCGTCATCTTGCTGTACCAGCTCACCACGCCGCACTGGCTCGCCTTAATCAGGAGGCCCCGGGAATCGAACCTGGGACCTCCCATATGGTAAAGGGGAGCCCAACCATTTGAGCCACAGCCGCTTTCCCTGCATTTGTTTTTTATAAGCAATTTTTTAAAAAAAGATTTATTCATTTATTTCTCCCCACCCCCCACCCCCGCTGTTTGCACTCGCTGTCTGCTCTCTGTGTCTGTTCATTGTCTGCTCGTTGTCTTTTGTAGGCACCGGGAACCTCCCATGCGGGAGGGAGGCACCCAATGGCTTAAGCCACCTCTGCTTCCTTTTTGTTGTGTCTCTGTGTTTCCTCTTTGTGTCTCTTCGTTGCATCATCTCATTGCGTCATCTCGTTGGCGTCAACTTGCCACACCAGCCTGTCGCGTGAGCTCGCTGTCTTGCTCACCTCTTTTTAGTAGGCACTGGGAACCAAACTGGGACCTCCCATGTGGCAGGTGGGCGCCCAAGGGCTTGAGCCACATCCACTTCCCTCGAGTCTGCATTTTAACAAGAGGAGCAAGTCTTCATCTGCTCTCACTGCTCTCTTTCCCATTGAACCTTCTGTTCACCTCTGTGACTGTTACTGTCCCTGAGCACTGTTGATGGTCTCTCTGGGGTCCTTGGGAGCTGGTGAAGCTGCTGCATTTGCTCACTGTCTTCCAGAAAGCATCCTCCTTTCAGCCTCTGTGTGGCACCTAAATGGGTTAAGAGTGGTTACTGGTAGCAGGTTACTAGCTGACCAGTGGCTGCAGCCGGGTCACCTGGCTTTCTCCCAAGCAGGGTCTTCCCACTGCATTTGGGGGTGCTCTCTGCCCTCATGGCCTGTCTAACAAAGCAGTCACGCTTCAGCTATGCCTGCTGCTGGATTTTACCTTCCACCTGATGATGTGAAAACAGTGCAGCTTTCGGAGATGCTAGGTGTCTTTCCCCGTCTCATTTACACTCTTGCTGTTTTCTCCCCACCCTTCAGGGTGCATTTCCATTTGTCTGCTCTTCACTTGCAATTTAGTCTGTCCAGTTATTCTTCAAAAAGGGGATTTACCAGTCTGACTTTGACACTTAGTAGGTGTTTTCCTCTAAGACATGGGAGCTGTAGCCTCAGAATATGCTTCTTGGAACTCAGGAAGTATGACTGATAAACAGTTTTTTAATTCTTGTGTTCTGTATTTGGTTCTTAGTAATGTGTTTGATGCCTGCACCACATTCTAATGAAGGACCTATAATTTGAATTGCAGAGATCATTTAGGTTTTCAGTAATTCTAAATGGTAATATCATAGTTTTATGTGATTTCTAAAACTTCCTTTTCTCTCTCTCCCCTTTACAAAAAGAAAATATCTGTGGCACTGGCTGGCATTTGGTTGGAAACTCGTGTTTGAAAATCACTACTGCCAAGGAGAATTACGACAATGCTAAATTGTCCTGTAGGAACCACAATGCCTTTTTGGCCTCACTTACAACCCAGAAGAAGGTAGACTTTGTCCTCAAGCAGCTGCGAGTAATGCAGTCACAGAGCATGGTGAGTTAAAGTCCTTAGAACGCTGGTCCAGGGTCCTGCTGAGGCTGAGCGTGCAGACTGGGCGCACCTAGGCTGGCTGGGCCACAGCAGGACCGTGCGCGCAGGCCTGTGGCAGGCTGTGGGCTGTGCTATTGCCCTCTTTCCCTCTAACACTCTCTGTTTCTCAAGAATTTTAATGCCTTGTGTATCTTGTTAGTCGTGTCTGTTAAAGAACTTACAGGAAGCGGGAGTGGCTCAGTCGATAGAGCCCCCGTTTACCATATGGGAGGCCCCGGGTTCGCTTCCCGGGGCCTCCTTGTGAGGGCAGGCCGGCTGCGCGGCGCGAGGGGCTGATGCAGCGGGACCTCACAGCAAGGGGAAGATAAGCAGACACAGAGAAGACACACAGCAAATGGACACAGCAAGCACAAGCAGCAAGGGGGGGATAAATAAAT
>JAQZBX010049891.1:0-19798 GCA_029593785.1 Cabassous unicinctus
GAGTTTTTGAATACTTCTGCCATTCTTATGACCACACATTTTTAAATGCAGCACCTGCGCCCTGGATGTCTGATTAAATAACTACTATTTTGTTTTATTCTGTCCATTCTATAGATCAATGTGAAGATTCAGGTGTCCTCCAGCAGCTTACTGGATCTTACCAGATCCTCCTCTTTACCCTCTTTGCAGTGTTAGCATCAACAGCTTTCATCTTTCTGGGTAAGGAGTCCTTGATATTCAGCACCACGGACCTGGAAACTGCTATTTCACAAACTAGATGAAGATGAAATTGTTTATCACATCTAATTTGTCACAAGCAGTTGAAACTATTTTAGCCTACCATATCCTAGTCATCTAGTAGATAAAAAGATCCTACTTAAACTGACTTCTACCAAGAAGCAATAAACTGGATGCAGCAAGTGGCTTAAATTCATAGCTAGAGGTGATTTGAGTCACATCACCAGACGTGCACTCCCCCGCCTCCATCTTTCAGCCAGAAGTTGAAAGTAAATACCTCAAATCACTGGGCTAAATGAAAAAAAAATTTTGCTATAAGTTATTATTATCAATTTGATATTACTATTTTTCTAGCAATACTTAAATTTAAAGTGACTTAAAAGTTCTTCCTCCCTCCAACTGAATCGAATCATTTAAACCATTTTTGTGATACCTCTTATCCCTTTTCCAGCATATAATGCCTTCCTAAACAAGATACAGACAGTTCCAGTTGTTTATGTACCAACTCTAGGAACATCACAGCCAGGTAAGAAGCACTGTCCTCCTCTTTAAAAAGCTCCTATAGACATGTTTTATTCACCTGAGCCTTCATCACCTGCCTTCCCCCTTTACTTTTAGGTTCTTATTCCTCTACTCACTCTCCCCCTGCTCCCTTCGTGAGTCCACAACCCCCACTAGCCCAGAGTCGGCTACAATATTGGTTATGGAGTATAAGACACTAATCTGCGCTTGAACCTGTCACCTTAACTGGAGAATGGATATTTCTAGTCCTAGAGCAGCAATTTCTACACTCAGAAGCCCCAAATAAGGCTTCTGAAAACTGTAAATAAAGCTTTTTTTTCCCGTTTAAGTGGTGGATTGTTTCTTTTAACTGTTAGTTCTTAATTCTAAAAAAACATAACAGCCAAAGTAAAAATTCCAATAAAACAGTATCCCAGCTTATCATGCTCTAAAAGATCTATCCAGTGATACCATGTGGATAAAAATGTCCCATACAGACTAAGTACTAAGTCACTTACTTGCCCCAAATGACTCTAGTATTCCACTCTTCTGATTGCCCCTGAATACTTGAGGCAGGAACTTCCTAGCAGTAAAACAAGACAGTAAACAGGATGTATCCAAAATGTTTATTGGGATGGTATCCCACTCGTCTTCCTTCAGGGTGCTTTAGTGCTGCTTCCGTCTGAAGGAGCATCCTGCAAGGCAAATGTTAAAGAGGTTAACTGAGACCACTCTGTCCAACCTTACCACCCTCCTCATCCCCTCAAAACAAGATGACTCCCTGGGATGGATGATCCACAGCAAAATACAGTATTGGCTGTATCTTTGCTTTCCTCAACTCCTTCAGATACTACCCACTCACTTAAGGATGCTCATATCAACTTGAGCGCATATGATGAAGGCATTTTTATCACCCATTCACCCCAAACATGGGGTGGTTTCTGCTAATACCTACTTTTGAAAGAAAAATTAGGAACAAAAAACAAAAAAAACTATTGAATCCAACCTTCTTTACAAGACAGTCTGAGAATTTACATTATACATGGTTCTCACCATAAGGCTCAAATCCCAAAATCACATTAAGCCATTTTACCTTCTGTAAGCCTTGCTTTACCTCCAGTAGGTTGGCAGAGGACAGTGGAACAACCAACACACAAAACTACTGTTTGTGCATGGCTAAAGACCGTGGTGATTTTATAGCATCCTTTAAAAGAAAAAAACATGGCATTAAATTTTTTCCAATATTACTCCCACATCTTTCTTCACTTGAACATGCTATTCATGCATTAACTATTAAAATATGTGTTATCTGAACTTGAAATTTACTATCCCACTCTAAACTTCTGCTTACCCTGGCACTAAGACTGCATTAAAGCCACCTCACAATCTAGACTACCTGACCTTACCTATGAATTTGTTGTTCATCTTGAAAGGAAAAGGAGTGGAACCAACTATTCAATGGTCAGAAAAATGGCCTGCACTAGGAGTGGATGTCAGTAATAGGTCAACATATTCACTACTTGCCTCCAATTATTAAGTGCATAAATGACCAAAGCAGCTCAATACATCATCCCATTAATAGTGTTTCTTAACGAAAACAAATCTAGGGTTTATGGAATTTTAATGGGAAATCACTCTGGAACTTTAAGGTGCTCCTCCTAAATTGCAAAATTGTGCCACTTTCTCATACATTAGAATTTTAAGAAAGGCATGGCAATATTATCTCCATTTTACATAGTTAAGAAACTGAAACTGCTAGACTATTTCATGGAAATGACACAGTTCACACACAACTTTTCCCACGCTTTGAGGTACAGTGCTTTTCTTGCTAATGCAAGCTACTCTGCCTCACCTGGGCATTTTACATCCATAAAGTAGGAATTGGGGCTCTGCACCAGGCGCTTCTTCTTGTGTTTCCTCTTTTCCTCTTCTGGAGAGGGATGGAGGAGATCCTTTGCGAGCTAAGAGGGGCAGAAATGCAAAGATTTAGAAACCAACGGCGAAAATGGGATGATCCAAAACAGCCCCCACTGTCACACACCGGGGAGAGCTCGCCCCTCGCCGCCCCTGGTGTCTGCGCAGCTGGGCCGCCATCTTATATCCTGTACGCTCCCGTCAATGCAGGTGGCCCAGTGGCCATCTGCGGTCCCTGTGGTTACGTCTTAAGTGCGGAGGGTAACTGAGGAAATTCTACGATCCGAAATCAGCGTGAGGGGAGCGTGGGGACAGAAGAGCGACATCTCCGCCGAAACCTGGACCAAAGAACTCACAGGCATGTTCTCGTGGGGAGGTCGTCACCGCCGGAAAGGAGCGAAAGCGGAAATCCTGCTCCTTATATTAGGCGTCCTACCGGAAGTGACGCTTAGCGCTTCTACCGCCATCTTGTGAAGGTCTTTCTCTTTAGTGCCGTCTGTGATGGAACGAGAAGGGGGCTGCCATTTTCAGATGGTCTCTAAATGATACTCATAACACAGATCTGTCGCCATGTTGAGAAGGTTAGTTTACTATGTTGAGGATGTCAGCGTTTCATCTCTAGGAAGGGGTAAACTGACACCTTTTAAATTTCGTACTACACCTTGCGACTAGGAGCCTAATCAAAAGGAACTGCTGAGGAAAACCCCAGCGAGACCGAGCTATATCCGGGACTTTAAAATTTTCTTTACTATTTTTCAGTTGGTTTCGTTTACCTATTTTTCTTTGCTTGTTTTTGTTTTTGTTTTTCTATTAGAGAAGTTATAGATTTACAGGAGAATCATGCTTAAAATACAGAGTCCCCACATAAAAATTTGGAAAGTTTCACGAATTTGCGCCTCTTCCTAGTGCAGGGGCCATGCTAATGATCATCTCTGTGTTGTTCCAATTTTATTATATGTGCTGCCTAAGCCCGCTCAAATTTACCCATCTTTAACCACTCATAAGTGTAAATATAAAAAAGAAAGTCTTCCCCATGTCTCTTCCACCCCCAAGCTACACCTAGGGTAAGCCATAGTTAAAATTAATTATGTCTCCTTCCAATCCTTTCCCTCTGTGTAATATTAATAATAATTACATCAAATACATACATACTGTTTACTAGGTACATTGTTCTAACTGCTTTGCATATGTTAATTAGAACAATTCTATGAGGTTGTTACTATTATTATCCACATTTTACAGATTAGGAAACTCATGCTCAAAGAAGCTAAATAAATTATCCAAGTTTAACAGAATATATATCTATGCAGCTACGCACATCTTTACAGGTCTTCACAAGCCTATGTAAAGATATATGTAGTGTGAAAAGATATGTACACATATGTGTATGTGTGTGTGTATTCTTTTCACCAGTGTAGCTATATTTGTAGGTAAATCCCCAAAAGTGGAATTGTTGATCAAAAGTTATGTACACTGGGGAAGCGGGTGTAACTCAATGGATGGAGCTCCCGTTTACCATGTGGGAGGCCCCGGGTTCACTTCCCGGGGCCTCCTTGTGAGGGCAGGCCAGCCCGCGTGGCGCGGTGGGCTGATGCAGCAGAACCTCACGGCAAGGGGGAGATAAGCAGACACGGAAGAAACACACAGCGAATGGACACAGTAAAGCACAGGCAGCAAGGGGGGGATAAATAAATAAAATAAATCTTTAAAAAAAAAAAAAAAAGTTATGTACACTGAGAGGAACTACTAAGTTGTCTTCCAAAAGGAGTGTGCCAATTTACATTCTCACATCCTTTTCCCACATTCTCACCACCCCTACCTTTCCAAGACTTCTAATCTTGGCAACACTAACACACTTGGCAAGGAATGAGAAGAAAGAAGTGATGGAGACAGAAGCATCATCTCAATAATTACCAAATGTTCAGAATGTCCATTTGGCATAAAGGAGGAATGAAGAATACCCAGGTGACATCTGAAGGCCTGGTTAATTCTAAAAGAAATGGAAGGGACAAAGTGTGTGAATTCCAGTCATGGGTGTGCTGGTAAAGTTTAACAATCACCTCTCTGGAGGAAAGCCTTGACTTGTGGTGTTTGCTGATTTCTGTGGCATAAATACTTCCACCATGGCTGATTTCAAACTACCAACATGATGTCACTGAACACGGAGGTTTGAAGAAACGTCTCAATTTGTTTTCATGAGCCAGTAAGAGCTGGCTACTGGTAGGCAGGAAGGACCTCTGAGGAGGTGACATTTAAGCTGAAATCTGAAACTCAAGGAGGCAACCATGCAAAGATCTAGGGGAAGAGCATTCCAAGCTGAGGGAAGAGCTTGTGAGCGCAAAACCCCAAAGCTGGAATGATCCTGGCATATTTGAGGGGAGAAAAGGCAGTGTGGTCAAAGCTCTGAGAGCTAAGGGAAAGTACTCTTAGATGAGGTTCCAGTGAAAGTAGATACACACCATCATAGTGTAATTTAGGGAGGTGAGCAAGAATAATACATCACTGGGATGAAAAGTCCAGATCCAGGCAAAATTAGATAAAAAGAAAAACACCTGATGGATTTTTACCAAAACAATCCACAAAAGAGTAATTTAAACAACAGTTGAGAAATAGTTTGGTCAGTGAGGAAAACAAATGGACATAGAATTACCATATGATCTGGCAATTCCACTTCTAGGTATATAACCAAAAGAATTGAAAGCAGCGACTCAGATTGTACACCGATGTTCACAGCAGCATTATTCACAATAGCTAAAATGTGGAAACAACCTTTGTTGTCCATAAGCAGATGAATGGATAAACAAAATGGAGTATATACATACAATGGAATATTAGCCTCAAAAAAAAAAAGAATGAAACTCTGATGCATGCTACAACATGGATGCACTTTGAAAGCATTATGTGAGCAAAATAAGTCAAACATAAAAGGACAAATATTGTATGATTTCACTTATATGAAAAACTTAGAATATGCAAATTCAGAGACAGATAAGAGGTTACCAGGGGCAAGGGGAAGGGAAAATAGGGAGGCATTGCTTAATAGAATCTTTTTGGGGTCATGAAAAAGTCTTGGTAATGGATGGTGGTGATGTTAACACAATATTGTGAATGTAATCAATACCACTGAAGTGTACAATTAAATATTGCTAAAATGGGAAATTTTGTGTTACATATATGTTACCACAATTTTTAAAAAAGCATATTGGAAGGTGAGACAATGGACAAAAGGGAATTGAATAGATGTTTGAGAAGGAACACATAGGGAGACAGAAAGTGAAAAGGATAAATGAAGTGACACAAGACGCCTTTTCACAACTAGTACACTATGATTATACAAGGACAATTCTACTGACTGTTAGAAATCAGATATTTTGAGTAATTTTTTCCAAAGGCAAAGATAAACTTTGTTTCCTTATAGCCATGCTCATCATACTTCAGCTTCCTGGTTGTTATTCAGTGGGGTGTCAGGGGAGTACATGACAAAGAGTACAAGGCCATGTTAAAAGGTCCATGCAAAGAATGAAACTAGACCTTTGTTAGTCCAGTCTGTCTTCCTGAGCTGGCTGATCAGAGAAATCACAAAGAGTCCCAAAAGGATGACTGTTCTAATTTGTCCCAGAATGTATCAAGGTGGGTTCTGTGTGTGTGTGTGTGTGTGTGTGTGTGTGTTTGAGGGGGAGCCGGTTTCGTTCTGCATTAATTTTAATTTTTTATTTTTAGGAGGTACCGGGGATTGAACCCTAGACCTCGTCCGTGGGAAGCAGGCGCTCAACTACGGAGCTACACTCGCTCCCCTTTGTAGTAATTTAAATTTTCATTCTGTTCCACCAGGGGGCAGACTGACCCAACAAATAACCACCTACTACTCTGGGGAATCCCGCTACTTTTAAAGGGAGTTGGAATTCATCGAACCAAGAACTTGGAACACCAGAATTCTGTCACTGCCCTTTGCTCGGCCCCAGAAGACTTCTATCTTCTTTGAGCAGCCCCTCCAAAAATCAGCCCCCAATTTTTGTCAACTCCGGGTGCCATCCCTGCCCTCACCTTTATTCCCCCAAACTCTTTTCCCTTCAATTAATTCCTCTGAAATTCCTCTTCCCTTGGTTGACTTGGTTAAGCCTCTGCTTCCCTTCACCCCAGTCTCCCTGGCCTCAGAATGGAAGCGTGGGGTCGAAAGAGAGGAACGGTAGTTCGCAATCGGCTTGGGAAATGGCGAGGGAGCCAGGTCAGCCTGGGCTGGGAAAGGAAAGCCCAGAGCACAGCAGGCCGGGCCGGCTTCCTCGGCCAGCCGAAAGGGGTGGGCGGTCAGGGGGTGGGGCCCAGTGGAGTGCCGCCTCTGTTCTTTCCCG
Source organism: Cabassous unicinctus (assembly GCA_029593785.1). Lineage (NCBI taxonomy): Eukaryota > Metazoa > Chordata > Mammalia > Cingulata > Chlamyphoridae > Cabassous > Cabassous unicinctus. Next base: position 7,002 of record JAQZBX010049891.1, read on the forward strand.
GAGCCTGGGCGGAGAGGGAGGAAAACTTCTTCCTGGCCTGGGCTCCGGGGCCGCTCTGCCTGCCAACCCCCAATCCCGCCTACCGGTGCCCGGCGCTTCCCCACCCCTCCCCCGGCTCCCCCCAGTCTCCGCCATGGCCAAAGCCTACGACCACCTCTTCAAGTTGCTGCTGATCGGGGACTCAGGGGTGGGCAAGACTTGCCTGATCATTCGCTTTGCAGAGGACAACTTCAACAACACTTACATCTCCACCATCGGTGAGCCCACTGGCCATACCCCAGACCCCCAATTCCGCGGGGCCCTCATCCTCAGGCTCCCGGATTACCAGTGGCCCCACTTTTCAGTCCCCCTAGAATGAAGCTCCTAAACTCCTGTCCTTCAACCCCTTTCTCAGACCCATCCCCCATACCGCGTCTCTGGGATGATACCCAAACCTCTAACCTCTGAGGCCTCCAGGTGCCCCTCTTTTCTAGGTGCCATCTCCCTAGTCTCCCCAAATCCACCGGAACACTTCTCTATTTGCCCCTCAGCTCCTCTTCCCCCCACCCCCATCCACCAGAACTCTCTTGATCCACTCTCCACATTTCCTGTATCCCCCTTTCCTCGTTTCTGTCCCACTGGGCTTTAGACTCTGATTGCATCCCACCTTACCATCCACTTCCCAGTCTCCCTACCCTGCAACTTAATGGGGGGTAAGGAGGGTGGAACAGGGAGGCTGGGTGTGCTGGAGGGTGGCCCTGAGGGTGATTATGCATATGCAGACAGGCTGGTGAGGAAAGTGGGAGTGAGGGAATTTTGGGGGGTCAGTGACTCAGACTCCTCCCTGGGGGCCAGGCCCCAGCAGTCTCGGGGGAGGTGCCCAAGCTTCCACTGAGAAGAACATTGGCTCCCAACCGCCCCTCTCGTTTTTGTTCAAACCCTATGGCCTGGGAAATAAGACAGAATCTCAGGACAATTCTGCTTAGAATTCTGGTTTCCTAATTCAGTCTCAGGCGGTATCCAGTTTAGCCTCAGGCTTGCTTGGTTCCCAGCCGGTCCCCCTAGTGTGAATTCACATACACTGGCACCAGTGACCTTTTCCCTTACAATTTATCCTGTAGGGCCAGAAGGATGGGTGGAGTCTGAGAGTAGAAATTTCTTTAAAAAACAAACAAGCAAGCAAGCAAACAAACAAACAAACAGAAGCTAAGAGGAATCTGAATGTAATAGGTTGGGGGAAGACAGAGATTGAATTGAGAGAGCTGTCAGCTGGCATGGCTGAGTGGACCCAAGCAGCAGGACTTAAGGGCTTTAAGCCTCCCTGCAGAAATTTCATCATCTTTCCCCCCACCCCCAAATTCCATAAAATTTAAGTAAAAAACAGTATGCTTGCTATGCAAAAATAGCTTCAAGAAAATTCTCCTAGTTCCATACTTCCAACCATATTTCTCCCCACGTGCCTCCCCTGCAGAATTTCTGAAGATGCCACTGCTCCATTCCTGACCCTCCCACCACACACTTTTACATGCAAGCACATATCCATCTCAACTTCATTGTATACCCTCCACCCCTAGGAATTGATTTCAAGATCCGCACTGTGGATATAGAGGGGAAGAAGATCAAACTGCAAGTCTGGTGAGTGACTCCCCCAGGACTCTTGACTGGATGTCCCCATTTACCTCCTATTTTGCTTCATTTCTTTCCCTTCCCCGGTAGCTCCTTCCAGCACTTCTCCTAATCCATTTCTATCTCACACCTTCACTCAGCTGTCCTTCCATCTTGCCTTCTGCTCACCCAACTATTTTCAACTTTTTTATAATTCTCTTGCCTCCCCCAGCTCCAGAGCATTCTCTGAATTTGACAACAGATATCTGTTGAGCTGTAATGTGGAAACGGTCTCTGAGCAGTTAAATGGCAGGTAGCAGAATTAAGGCTTGATTCCAAGTCCAGTGCTCTCCCTAAATTATGGAGAGCCCAGAAAGCCAAGTGTAGAGGTTTGACCTGACCATCATAAAGGAAGCTGGAGCCCCTGATGGTATTTCAGTGGTACGAGGCTTAATGGAGGCATTGTGATATGACAGATAAGAGCAGACAGGGCTTCAAGTCCAGGTTCTGTTGCTTACCTGCTGTATCATCTGCATTAGTTATTCAGCCTCTCCAAATCTGCTTCCTTGTTTGTGAAATGAGGACAGTAAAACACATCTCTCAAAGTTAAACTAAAGTGTAAACAAAATGAGACATACACATAAAATGATAAATGCACAGTGCTTGGCCCAGACTGAGCACTCAATGAATATACAAGAGAGATCTTGTTTCTTGAGCTTCTACCATCTCTCAACATTAGCCCAAAGGTCTTTCCTCCCTTTCCTCCTTTACTGTTTCCTGATTCTATTCCTTTCATCTCCACCCTGTTGCAAAACCTAAATTCTTAGAAGGAATTCTCTCCTTGGAGAGTCCTTCACTCTATCCTACCCCTCTATTCCGCCTCTTCAGGGACACGGCTGGCCAAGAGCGATTCAAGACAATAACTACCGCCTATTACCGTGGAGCCATGGTACAGAGTGTGGGTCTGGACAAGGGATGAGGGCATAGGACATAGGTTTGTGAGTGCAGAGGGGCAGGGAAACTTGGCAGGGGACACAGTGTGGGGTGCAATAGATTCCACATGGCCTGGTGTTTAGACCTGAGGATGGGACTTTCAAGATCACTTAGAGGGCAGTGGAGGTACGGGCAGTGGAAGCCTAAACAGGGGAATATGGTCCAAGGCTCCATGGTGAACTCCGCCATCCTCCAGGGCATTATCCTAGTGTACGACATCACAGATGAAAAATCCTTTGAGAATATTCAGAACTGGATGAAGAGCATCAAAGAGGTGAGAACCCTCCAAAAGATATGAGGGCTTTGGGAAGGGAACAGGGTGGAACATGGAAGGAGAAAGAGGCCATGAGGATGAACAGGACCCAGCTTTTCCTTGTCTTACCCTTTTCCCCCAGAATGCCTCAGCTGGGGTGGAGCGTCTCTTGCTGGGGAACAAATGTGACATGGAGGTGAAGAGGAAGGTGCAGAAGGAGCAGGCCAATAAGGTGGGGGCCAGGCTGGGCACTATTCTAGAACTGGGTTGGGAAGGCCAGGATGAGATCAGATTGCAGAGGAGCTGGCTGCTGCCCTTTATTCAGCTACTCTCTCTTCTTCCCACTTAAACATCCACCCCGTCCCCCTGCTACCCCCACCCACCCCACCCCCACCCTTCCCACAGTTGGCTCAGGAGTATGGAATCCGATTTTTCGAAACAAGTGCCAAATCCAGTATGAATGTGGATGAGGTGAGACCCTCCCCCCCCCAAAAAAAAATGGAATATTTGAAGATGGATTTTTATTCCCTTCCATCTGTTCTGATCATTCACTCTTTTCTTACATTTAGGCCTTCAGTTCCTTGGCCCGGGACATCTTGCTCAAGTCAGGAGGCCGGAGATCGGTGAGTCGGTTCTGCAGGGTTAGATACAATAGTGTGTGTGTGTGTGTGTGTGTGTGTTCAGAGTAAAAACTGAGGAGGGGAGCAATGCTAAAGCTTCCCATGAAGATGGGTCCTCTTGGACCAGCTTACAGCCTCATATCCCAGCCAGCCATTCACACTCACCCTTCTCTCTTCTTCCCACTTCAACACTTCTTCCCTTCTCCCTCCAGGGAAACAGCAATAAGCCTCCTAGCACTGACCTGCAAACCTGTGACAAGAAGAACACCAACAAGTGTTCCCTGGGCTGAGGACCCCTTCCTACCTCCCCACCCTGAGCCTGGAGGCTGGACCTGAGGAAGACAGGACTGTAGGGCTGGGCAGCGGAGCAATAGTAGGTAGGGCTTGGAGGGGTAGATGGGTAGATGGTAGGGAGAATGAGGAGAAAATGGAGAAGGAAAAAGAACAAGGATAGGAAGTAGAATAGAGGGAGAAGGAGAGGCAGAGAGAAGAGAGGGTAAAGAATTGAGGAAGTGAAAGAAGGTAAGAAGGAGACAGAGAGGGGAAGAGGGAAGGAAGGATCGATGGTCCCAGGCCCCAGATATCCCTGGGTTTCCAGGACAAATCTAAGTGTAGATAAATTGGTTTATTCTGTTACTGGCTCAGGTTTTACGGTCCTGTGAGATGCTCAGCACCATCCTCTGAAGGTGGGGTCCCATCCTGTCACTTTGCATGGTCTTTCTCAATATTAAAGACCACCATTTGCACAAATGTCCCTGGTTTGTATAAGTTCCATTATTGTCAGAATTACTCTCCCCTCATATCTCCTCTTTCTGACTCTCCAACGTGGTTGGTCTGCCTCAGTCTGTGGCACCAGGACTAGTCCTACAGCTATTCCTTCCCCATCCGTTTAACTCCAGCGAGGAGCTGGAGGTGGAGGAGCCTGAAGTCTGGACATCCTCTTCCCACTAGGATGTCCAGAGGACCCCAGCAGGCAGAGCTTTGTCCTGAATTCAAGGGAGTCCAAGAGAGGAGAAGGAATACCCTGTGGGTCTCCCCAGGGGAGTAACAGCCTTAGCCTCAGGGAAATAACATTATTATCGCTTACTGAGTGATTCCTGCAAGCTTCTTTTCATCCTGGCAGCAATCCCTCTAGGTAGCTACTAGACATTATCTGCTTTTATTTATTTATTTTAAAGATTTATTTATTTATTTATTTATTTATCCCCCCTTGCTGCTTGTGCTTGCTGTGTCCATTCGCTGTGTGTCTTCTCTGTGTCTGCTTATCTTCCCCTCGCTGTGAGGTCCCGCTGCATCAGCCCCTCGCACCGCGCGGGCCGGCCTGCCCTCACAAGGAGGCCCTGGGAAGCGAACCTGGGGCCTCCCATATGGTAAACGGGAGCTCTATCGACTGAGCCACTCCCGCTTCCTTCCTATCTGCTTTTATAGATGAGGAAAATGAGACACAGAAAAGGTTCATTTATTCATTAAATATTTGAGCTTCTGCTATGTGCCTCTACAACAGTAGGTTTACATAACCTTTGGGTGATGCTTACAAGCAGAGGGACAAGCAAATTTTAACACACTTCCTAACTACTCAATAACAAACATGGCATAACTATTGGCATGCAAAATAACCAACATCAAAAAAACTCAGGCTTAATACATAGCTCCCTTTAAACATAAGTAGCCCCTTTTCACTCTTACACATCTTTTTTAAGATTTATTTATTTATTTTCCCCCTGCCCCTCATTGTTTGCGCTTGCTGTCTGCTCTCTGTGTCTGTTCGTTGTGTGCTGTGTCTGCTCATCTTTTTTTTTTTAGGAGGCACTGGGAACCGAACCTGGGACCTCCCATGTGGGAGGATGGGACGGTGCCCAATTGTTTGAGCCACCTCTGCTCCTGCTTGTTATGTCTCTCACTGTGTTTCCTCCTTGTGTCTCCTCATTGTGTCATCTTGTGCCATCGTGCCGCGCCAGCCCGTAGCATCAGCTTGCTGTCTTGCTTGTCTTCTTTAGGAAGCACTGGGAACCGAACCTGGGACCTCCCATGTGGTAGGCAGGCACCCAACTGCTTGAGCCACATCCGCTTCCCTCTTACACAATATTTTTAAAGCAGCAGAACTATCTCATGGGCTTGCTCTTTTATTGGGATCAATGAAAATGTCAGATTTGGTTTAGACAAAATACATTGTTAGAGGTTTTATGCATGGAGACAATGTTCAAAGCATTTAAGAAATTCCCAGTCCTGAAGTGTGGAAATGGGTGGCACAACCCTGAGGTCAGCAGCAACGTCTTTCTTTTTTATTTTACTTTACTTTCATACAAAGTCTTACTTGTGCTGCTGTTTCTGTTGGTAAAAGACAACAGTCAGAAAAAAGTGTGACAGTGCTGGAAGAAGGACTTGCAAGATAATTTGATAAATGTAGGGGGGCGGATGTGGCTCAAATGGTTGGGCGTCCATCTCCCATATGGAGGGACCTGGGTTCGATCCCCAGGACCTCCCGGTGGAAAAAAAAAAAAAGAAAAAAATTTGATAAATGTATTAAGTGTCCAAACCTTGATTTAGCAATGAGAAATTTCATCTGTAGCTTATGTTTGAGCTCTGTCTGAAGTCAACTGCCTATCTGGTTTAATTTGCTCAAGAGATCATTCACACTTGCATTTTGTGAATCCCAGGAAGCAGATTGACTGACACCTTCATCATACCTCAGAGAAGCTAATTTAAAATACCATTTCAGGTTAGAGACCCTATTCAGTTGCTTGCTAAGACAAGGGAGCTCTCTCCTTGACATGAGACAAGGTAGGATTTGGTAAGGAGTAACAATACTAGATTTCAGCCAAAATCTTTATTATAGCTAAAAACTACTGGAAAAAGCCCACCACCTACCTTCTGTAATATACATGCTATTGAGACACACACACATACATAATAACTTAAAGAAACAAAGTTAAAATTAAAGCTCAGCCCTCACAAGAATTCCCCCCCCCCCAACTTTCATCCAATGGTCTTTCCACAGTCTGATGGTTGCTACTGTTGAGAAACCAGCTTTAAGTCTGATGGGAAAAACAAAATTTATGGAACATACCACCAGATATACTGTTATCCCCCAAAAAGTGCTTTAACCCTTGGGGCTGAGGGAGAATGATAGCAGTGGGCTTCAAGCTAAAAGACTTCTTGGGAGAGAATATGAAGTAGAGTTAACGTGAAGACAAAAGTATGGGGACAAGCCCTTTGATCTTGAGAGGTGAGTCCAGTTTTATTTTATCAGCCCCAAAAGTATCTCCTTTCTTATCTACTAAGCATCTAAGAAAACTAAATTTACATGGCCCAGTTATGTGGGAGGCTGCAGACACACATACATGTGTGTCTAAGAGGAAAATTACCGCAGAACTAGAATAGTTACTAATACATTACCAGACAGTGAAGTATGAACTGCAGTGTGTGGGGGTCAAGTTCCTGCAGTTCTGAGTAGATGTCAAGGTTTAACTTCATGTGGCTGGAAAGCCGGCATAAGTCTCTGGCCTGGGAGTTGAAAGTTTGGGCTCAGGCCTCAGTTTGTCTACTCACTAGCTGCTTGTGAGTGTAAGCTTGAACAAGTTACTTACACTCTGAGTTTACTCATATAATGGGGATAATATCAGCTCTGCCTCCTCAGGATTATTGAGAGGACCAAAATCAGTTAAATGTTGTCTTCAGAGTATAATAGAAATGTGAAGCAACATTATAGGGACAGAATAAAAAGAAAGTGTTTTCATATACATTTCATTTGAACTTCTCAAAAAAACCCCTAGAAAATGCATATTAGCATTTCCATTTTACCTAGAACACTGAGAGCCAGATACTGTCCTAAGATCACGTATCCAATAAGCACCTGAATCTAGACCCAACATTTATTGGGACTTAATCTCTTCTCATGCACTAATAATTATTCGATTATGTAGTAGGAAGGGATAGCTGAGAACATTTGGAGAGGTGATTCAAAGGAGTGGCTCAGGGAAGCAGTTTAGCAATTAACATGAGAGGAGCTGACTTCATCTGTGTAAAGCAGAGGGACCCCAGAGACAGGAAAAGTTATCATGCCCACTCCGGAGAAGAAAGCCCTTCGGCTTCCATCCCTGGACAGCCAACCCCAACTTATCCCTTCATTTTCGGGGGCAAGAAGAGGAGGAATGTGGCAGAGTGTCAGAAGTACTGAAACTTAATGGTGACTCCCAAGGTTTCGAGTAGGGAGCAAGTCCTGGGAGGGCGACATAGCGTTTCTTTTTCGTCTCCCCGCTCATCTAACCCAAAATGGGCAGATTGAGGTGAGAGCCCAAAGAGCTGCGAACCGAGAACGCAGACAAGCCTCGGCCGCCGCCATTTCCTCCGTTCCGGCCTCAAACTACCAGGACCATAATGCAATGGTATGACGAGCCAACGGGCCATAGCTCGTTCAACAAACGCTGTGAAACCGAATTCCCAGTGAGCAGCAGGCGACGCGCCACCAACCATGCAAGACTACAAGACCCAGCAGGCGACACTTCGCGCGCCACCGCCTCGAACAACCGGCCCCGCTCGGGAAAAACTGGGTTCCGCGGTCAGGCCCGACGCCCCAGAATCCCTCGCGGAGGAAGATGGCGGTGCTGAAAGCGGAAGCGGAGGGGAGGGGACGCTAAGTCCCTACGCCCCCTCCCGCCTTTCCTCAAAGACCTGGCGGGCCTAGGAAAGAACTCACGCTCCTGGTCAACAAATGCATATTGATTTTTCTCGCTGTGGCCATGAGGACGTCGCGATAGAGCCTTTGCTCTGATAAGCAACCCCAGAATTTCGCAGCCCTGACCTGGAACCTCCGGGAGAGCTTCAGAGTAAGCACCGCCTTTGCGCTCCGACGGAGGCACGAAGCCAGTCAGGCAGGTCCCTCTGTCCCAGCAGGTGCGACACTGAGCACCCCATGCCTGCGGGAGTGGGGAGGCGTGGCCTCCCTCAGGGCCGCCGCCTCTGCTGGTTGCTCTGCGCTTTCGCCTTAAAGCTCTGGTAAGGGGGAGCTCGGAGGGGACCGAAGGACCGCAGTGTCCCCGCCGGCCCCCGGGGACGGAGAAAATGCGGGGATGGGAACCCCCTGTTTTCTGGCTTCTGACGTTTGTTCCTTTCTCTCACCTCTCCCGATGAAGCCAAGCAGAGGCAACCGTGCCGGAGGAGAAGCAGTCAGGTGGGTGTTGGTCTGGGAACTCGACACCACCGTTTTGCTTTTTAAAAAATTACCCCAATTTCCAAGAACATTGGTGGAAAAGGAAGGTACCTCGAGAAATGAGGGCTATCGCTGCGCTAAGGAGGTTGGGTGGGCAGAGCCTTTGGGAGAAATGTTCTTCAAACGGCCCGGGGCTGGCATTTCTCTCCCCCTTTTAGTGAGCACCTCAAACTTGCCATGCTGGATGGTGGAAGAGTTTGTGGTGGCAGAAGAGTGTGTTCCCTGTTCTAATTTCCAGAAAGTGAGTATCTATTTTCTCTCCTTTATTTCTCACAACCAGTCAGTCCCCAGGTCTTACTTAAGTGTACCTTTGTATTGTCTTTTCTTTGTTTTCTTGCAGTATGCCCAAATTTGAACTTTTCTTCCCCCTGAAACCGTGAATCCTTTCTTTCCAAGTTAATGGCAGTATTCAGATGATAATCATGCTCTGTTCATTTTTAATCCCTCAGGCTCTGGAATCTGTCCCTATGGCTCCTTGACTGCTGTCCCTGAAGTGTTCTTTCTAAAGCACATTCTTAATCATGCAACTACCACCTCCACCATCCCCATCAGAACTCCTCATTAGTTCTCTGTTGCTTACCACCTCTGGCCATAGCACAGCCATAGCACATTCCACATGGCAGCCTTTCTGCTGCTCCTGCTGCCCCTTGATAACGGGTCCTTTGGTCCTTTTCCCCTGGCAGAAAACCACTCCTGAGTGTGGTTCCACAGGGTATGTGGAGAAAATCACATGCAGCTCATCTAAGAGGAATGAGTTCAAAAGGCAAGTGCTGTTTCTCTTCCCTTGAAATCTCTGAGATCACTTTCTCTGTTCCTATAACTTTAGACAGATGGTCTGACCTCTTTCTCCTGGTCTGCAGGTAGCAAGACATTTTGGAAAGAGGGGGGGGGGGTTTGGAGACAAATTACTTGAACTCAGCATTATGTTCCAGCCCTACTCCCTAGCACTGTGATACTGATTATATTTTCTCATCAGTAAAGTTAATACCAGATCTGTCTGCCTCACTAGAGAATAAATTAAATATTGAGTTGAGAGGGCTTTATGCATTGTAAACTCATTAGCAGGCCTACTGGTTTCCTCTTTTCTTCTTGGATGTTTCTTGGTTAGGCTGAAGTGAAAGGGAGATAAGAGGGAGAGGCTGGCTGGCCTTCTCTAGGAATAACTGTTTCTTCCTGCCCTCAGCTGCCGCTCAGTACTGATGGAACAACACTTATTCTGGAAATTCGAAGGGGCTGTTGTAGGTGTGGCCTTGGTCTTTGCTTGCCTTGTCATCGTTCGTCAGCGACTACTGGACAGAAAGGCTTTGGAAAAGGTCCGGAAACAAATTGAATCCATATAACTACGTTCCACCCTTTTATCCTGGGTCTTAGAGACCTCAACTCAGACAGAGAAAGTGGAATGGACTGATTTGCACCCCTGGCTCTTTGGCCTTGTGGTGGTACCCTCTTCCCCGCCCATCTTCCTCTTCCAAATCATTAATGAGCAGAATAAAAAGGGTGAAACAGTTTCCTTCCCTGTTGCAATTTGGTTTTGGGAGGGATGTCATGGGAAAGGGGTGACAACTTTAAGCCCATTTACCAAGTTTCATCTCCTCTTTTACCACTTACTTTATAGGACTTCCTGGATACAATTTCAGCCTAAAAGTTTATTTCTCAACCAAAACTTCTGTTTCTCCTCAACCCTCTCCCCAAATAAGAAATAACATCACAGATATATAACAGTATTATAGATGCTCCCTCACATAGGCAGACTGGGCCTCAGGATAAAGACATCTCCAATGGTGTCCCGAAGTGATTCAGAGCCCTACATGCAAAGACTACCGAGTGGGACTCCTCCAGGGAAGGCAGAGCCATAAGGGAGCTCTGCAGACTTTATTGGGATTGGGAAGTGGGCCAGAAAGGTGGAAAGGCGGATGGTCCCTGCTCCAGCTCACATCTCATCTGCATGCAGCACAGTTCTGATGTGCTGGTTGGGGACTGTCTTTTCTTCCATCTTCTCAAGCAACTTCCTTGTTGAACCATTTGCAACCTTGGCCCCAGGTGGCTTCCCCAGTTGGGACTCTACCACTGGGGTCTCCATATTTTCAGGCATGTCCTTGTGGGTCAAGATATTTCTAGAAATCACTGTGGGGTGAAGGAGAAAGGGCAGTGATAGTGTGTTCCCTGGGTGGGGTCCCTAGCCAGAACAGAACCTCCCTCTTGACTGTTGACTTCGGCAGAGAGCAGAGCCCCCACTTGCTCACCAGGGGACCTCCTGCCCTTGCCTCTCACCTCCATGAGGCTGGTAATCCTCAGGCCCATCTTCTGGTAGACCCTGAAAAGGGCTGAGGCTGGGCAGGATGATGAGAGCCAGGGAAAAAAGAAGGATCTGGGAGGAAGCAAGAGGACAGTTGGGCTGTGGGGATAATAAAGGAAGGGAGCACAGGGTAGAGTGAATAGAGGTGGGTTGAGGTCATCAGGGATGGGAAGGATACTGGGATGGGAGTGTGGTGGAAAGTGGTGGGGGTGGGAGAGATGGGAAGTGGATAGACTGATGGTACCAGAACACAAGTGCTGGTCTGAGCAGCTTTGTTGGAGGTTTGAGCAATGAGAGTCTGCAGCTGGCGGAGCTGAGCTACCAGGGAGCTGGGAATGGATGAATGAATAGTCAGTACCTCCCAGGAACCAAGGCCCAAGGATGGTGCCCCTGTGTACTGCATCCTCCCCCCCACACAACACACACACTCATATACACTATGCTTTCACTCACATGTTGTGCCTCTCCAGCTCCTGAACTTTTTTCTGTAGTTCCTGGTTCTCTGCAGAACAGGCAGCCACCCTGGGGAATGTGGAAAGGTAGGACTAGGCTTGGCAACCATGTGAGACCCTGACTTCTCCTTGGTGAGGAAGGGAGCCCAGACATGGCCCACAGGAAGCCAGAAATATGAGCCCAAACATACCTGTTCTCTAGCCCATCGATGTACTCTTTCTTCCGCCGTCGACTGTCCTGAGCTGACTGCTTGTTACGGATTTTCCTCCTGACCTTCTTGAGGACCCTTTCCTCTGCCTGATGACCAGAGTGTGTCATTCCGGGCACTTAACCTCCTTTAACTCTCCAATCTTTCCCTGGGATACTGGCTCCTTAGAGGCCACAGTGGGGCCCTAGGTTGGGATGCCCTCTGGGAAAGCACATTACCTTGGTTAGGGGCAGGTGCGAGGGCAAAGAGACCCCTTCCTGCCTCAGCAGACGCCTCTCCTCATCTGTCAGGAACAGGGTTTGACACGGCAGCTGGTAGGAGAATGGATGGAGATGAAATGGAAATGGGGAGAGAGTCATCCTATTTCCAGAACCCTGGCTGCTCCCCATGCCTGCCTTCTGGAGTGTGTTCCCCATTTGTACTGGGGAATAACTCCAGCCTAGAGATGAGGTGAGGGGCCAAGACCTTAATTCAGACCCAAAGATCATGAATGGCTCTGGATCTTCCTCATCACCTCATGCCAGAGACATCTTCTGAGGCGGAGAAAGGAGAGAGGAGGTAGTTTTGTCATATCCTTTGTCTACAGACTTAAGACCTTAGCATTTTGAGCAAGCTAGGGGTTCCTGTTCTGGTCCACATCTTCCCACACCTCAAGGTCATCTGCAGAGGACCTGGAGGAACTCACTATGGTGGGATTTGCTTAATCTCCTTACAGCAGGCAAATGATTCACTTTCAGCCATTAACTTCCATTTTGCAGAGTGTCAAATCCCTTCAACCACAGGAAACTCCCCTAGGGCAATGGCCCATTCTCACCTCAGGCCTGAGCCCCGCTTTTCAGATTGAGGGTCTGTCTGCTCTCAGACAAGGAGCTCCTCAAGGGCAGCCAGACTGAACTTCTCACAACAAGGCAAGCAGGGAGGCCAGATGGTGTTTGGTTAGCCTGAGCCCATCAATTGAGTAATTTGCCTTTAGAACTAATATTCCTTTTTGAAAGATTTATGCTTTACTTTGTGACTTAAGTTTGCCTCCCGACAGTCTTTGGCTTTTAGCTAAACCATTTCTTCTATTTCTGACTTTTCCTGGTGCTCCCTTTTTGCTCCTCTGGCTATTTGGTGGAGTATTAGAGGGGTGTTCCTCCTAATCCCCTAATATAATCTCTAAGAATGAGGCCTAGAGGGTT
>JAQZBX010049892.1:0-19808 GCA_029593785.1 Cabassous unicinctus
TGTCCATCAGCATCCTTCTGCCAGCCTCAAGGATGCAGGGCTATCTCCAGGCACCCACAGCCCTCAAGTCACATGTCACCATGTGACACTTCCCAGGACAGGGACCTTGGGTAAGTTCCGTCACTCCTCTAAGCCCTCCTCTCAAAGTTGTTTAAACATTCAAACCACAAATGTGATGTGCTCCGTACACAGGAAAGCACCCACATAGTTAGGGATGTGCTGCTCCCAGATTCCTACCCACATCTATTCACAGACATGCATCTCTGGTACCCCTGGCCCCTCTCAGGTCTCAGGCCCAGATAAAGACCAAATAAATAGAGAATTTCACTTTGTTTGGATATTTCAAAGAGAAAGACCAAATAGAGAATTTCACTTTGTTTGGTTATTACTGTGTTGCTTTGTTGTTTTTAAAATTAATTTATTTAAATTGTGGTAAAATACACATAATGTAAAAATCTTTAACCATTTTAAATGGGCAATATTTTGACAGTAAGTACATTGACAAAACTGTGTAACTTTCACTATTTCCAGACCATTTTCATCATCCCAAACCAAAACTCATACTCATTTAGTAATAACTGTCCATTCCCTCATCCCTCCCATCCCTGGTAACTATTCTTCTGCTTTCCGCCTCTGTGAATTTGCTTATTCTTAGTATTTCAAATAAGAGAAGTCATACAATATTTGTCATGTTATTTCACTCAGCATGATGTCTTCAAGGTTCATCCATATTTTAGCAGGTACCAGCACTTCATTTCTTTTTACAGCTGGATAATATTCCAGTGAATGGATAGACCACATTTTGTTTTTCATTCGTTTTCTTTTTTTTTAGACTTATTTATTTATTTATTTATTTATTCCCCCCCTTGCTGCTTGTGCTTGCTGTGTTTATTCGCTGCGTGTCTTCTCCGTGTCTGCTTATCTCCGCCTTGCTGTGAGGTCCCTCTGCATCAGCCCCTCGCGCCGCGTGGGCCGGCCTACCCTCACAAGGAGGCCCCGGGAAGTGAACCCGGGGCCTCACACATGGTAAACGGGGGCTCTATCGGTTGAGCCACACCCGCTTCCTGTTGTGAGGGCTTGCTGCATCAGCCCACTAGGCTGCGCGGGCCAGCCTGCCCTCACAAGGAGGCCCCGGGAAGCGAACCCGGGGCCTCACACATGGTAAACGGGGGCTCTATCGACTGAGCCACTCCTGCTTCCCTTTCATTCATTTGTTGATGAACACTTTGGACTACTGTGAATAATGCTGTGATGAACACTGGTGTACAAATATATGAGTCCCTGCTATCAATACTTTGGGTTATATACCTAGCTGTGGAATCACTGGGTCATATGTTAATTCTATGTTTAACTTTCTGAGGACTGCCAAACTGTTTTCCACAGTAGTTGCACCAATTTACTTTCCCACCAACAATGCAGAGGATTCCTATTTCTCCACATCCTTGCTAGCACTTGTTATTTTCAGATTTTTAAATAGCAGCCATATTAGTGGGTGTAAAGTGGTATCGTGTTGTAGTTTTAATTTGCATTCCTTTAATGGCTAACGATGTTGAGCATCTCTTCATATACTTACTGGCTATTTGAATATCTTTTGTGGAGAAATGTTTATTTAAATCTTTGACCCATTTTTAAATTGGGTTTTCTTTTGGTCGTTGAGTTGTAGGAGTTTTTTTAATATATTCTGGATATTAAACACTTATCAGATATATGTTTTCCAAATATTTCATCCCATTGTGTAGGTTGTCTTTTCATTATCTTGATAATGTCCTTTGATGCACAAAAGTTTAAATTTTGATGGAGTTCCTTTGTCTATTTTTTTCTTTTGCTGTTTGTGCTTTTATTGTAAAATCTAAAAATCCATTACCTACTACAAAGTCCTGAAGCTATTTCCTTATGTTTTCTTGTAAGTTTTATAGTATTAGCTCTTACTAAATTAGGTTGGTGAGCCATTTGGAGTTGGTTTTCGTATATGGTGAGAGGTAGGGGTTAACATTCATTATTTTGCATGTGGATTTCCAGATGTCCCAGCACCATTTGTTGAAGAGACTATAATTTCCCCATTGAATGGACTTGGCACCCTTGTTGAAAATCAAATGGCTATAGATGAGTGGATTTCTATCTGGCTCTCAGTTTCATTCCACTGATCTATAAGTTTCTATCCTTATGCTAGTGCCACACTCTTAATGACTTCTAGCTTTGTAGTAAGTTTTGAAGTCAGGAAGTATGAGTCCTCCAAGTCTGTTCCTTTTCTTTAAGACAGTTCTGGTTATTTGGGGTCCCCTTGCAACTCCATATGAATTTGAGGATCAACTTTTTCCGTTTACAAAAAAAAAAAAAAAAAAAAAGGCCGCTGGTATTTTGATATGGATTGTATTGAATTTGTTGATTTCTTTAGGCAGTACTGACATCTTACCAATATTAACTCTTCCAATCTGTGAACATGGGATGTCTTTCCACTTATTTAGGTCCTCTTTAATTTCTTTCAGCAATGTTTTATAGTTTTCAGTGTACAAGTCTTTCAGCTTATTGGTTACATTTATTCCTAGGCATTTTATTTGGATGCTATCATAAATAGTTTTTCAGGCCTTTCTTTATATAGGATCATGTCACCTGCAAATAGTGAAAGTTTTACTTCTTCTTTTCCTATTTGGGTGCCTTTTATTTCTTTTTTTTGCCTAATTGCTCTAGCTAGAACTTCTAGCACAATTCTGAATAATGGTGGTGACAGAGACCATCCTTGTCTTGTCTCTGATCTCAGGGGAGAAAAGCTTTGTCTTTCTACTATTGTGGTTTTTCATAAATGCCATTTATTAAGTTGAGAAAGTTCTCGTCTATCCCTAGTTTTGAGTGTTTATCAGGAAAGGATGTTGGATTTTGTCAAATGCCTTTTCTACATCAATTGTGATGATCATGAGGGTTTTTTTCCCTTCATTTTATTAATGTGGTATATTACATTGACTGATTTTCTTATGTTGAGCCACCCTTGCATTTCTGTAATAAATTCTACTTGGTCATAGAGTACAATCCTTTAAATATACTGTTGGATTCAGTTTTCCAGTAGTTTTACATCTACATTCATAAGGGATATTGGTGTGTAATTTTCTTTTTTTGCTCGTCTTTATCTGGCTTTGGTATCAGTGTAATGCTGGCCTCATAGACTGAGTTAGGAAGTAATCCCTCCTCTTCTATTTTTTGGAAGAGCTTGAGAAGGATCGGTATTAAATCTGCTTTACATGTTTAGCAAAACTCAGCAGTGAAATCATCCAGTCCTGGATTTTTTGTTGTTGTTGTTGGGAGGTTTTTGATTACTGATCCAATCTCTTACCATATGTCTATTTGATGCACAAAGGTTTAAATTTTGATGAAGTCCATCAAAATATTTTTCTTGCATCAGAATAGGTGGTTTGTTTGTTTCTAGGTATTTGTCCATTTCAACTACATTTTCTAGTTTGTGGGCACATAATTGTTCACAATAACCTCTTCTAACCCTTTTTGTTTCTGCAACATTGGTAGTAACATCCCCACCCTTATTCCTGATTTTAGCTATTTGTGTACTCTTTCTCTTTTGTCAGTCTGGATGAAGGTTTGTTGATTTTATTAAACTTTTCAAAAACAAAGCTTTGGTTTTGTTGATTCTATTATTTTTCTATTTTCTATTTCATTTATCTAATATTTACTATTTCCTTCCTTCTACTAACTTTGGGTTTAGTTTGTTCTTGTTCTAGTTTCTTTAGGTGTGAAGTTAGGTTACTGATTTGTGATCTTCTTTTTTAAGGTATGCATTTACGGCTATAAATGTCCTCTGAATACTGCTTTTGCTGCATCCTGTAAGTTTTGGTAGGTTGTGTTTTCATTTTCATGCATCTCAAGATATTTCCTAATATCCCATGTGATTTCTTCTTTGATTCACTGGTTATTTAATAGTGCATGGTTTACTTTCCATATATTTGTAAATTTTCCAGTTTTTCTTCTGCTATTGGTTTCTAGCTCTATTCTCTTGTGGTCTGAGAAGATACTATGCATGATTTCAATATCTGCAAATTTATTAAGATTTTATTTGTAACCTAACTTGTGGTCTATCCTGGAAAATGTTCCATGTGCATGTGAGAACCATGTGTTCTTGCCAGGTCTATAGCTGTTTTTGTAGAGGGACTGAGTCCTGGAGCTTCCTACTATGACTTCTTCCCACAATCCTCTCCTGTTGTTTTGTCTTTAAAGGAAATAGAGTTCTAAAAGTTTAGACTATAAAGTTTACACTAAGTGTTAATACTTCTAAGAAGGCAGTGATTACTCCAGTTTGGAAAGAAGAGCTATTTTATAAAGGCCACAAGGTGAAGTGAGATATTTGCTGATTCATATATGATTGAGAAGCAGATACTATGGGGATGGAACGAATTAGTTACAGAAGACCAAACAGAGCTGCCAATTATTAAAATTCCCTTTTGTAGGTAACTTCACCTAGGCAGTGTTTCATATGCTTCTCTGAAGTGGTTACTGACCATCCAGACAGGCTGGAACTTAAGAACAACTTAATTCCTAGCTCCAAGGGAGAAAATAACCTCTCATTAATTTTGTACGAGAAGACCACAGCTCAGACAAGGAGCCTAAGCCTTTGATAACAGCCATTAGTAAAACCAGCTGGACAGCCAGCCGGAACATCCATCAAGAATAATAGCTTCTTTCAGGATGGCTGCACCACCTCCAGGTGGGAGGTGGAGCTGGAAGTTCATCCCAACTGACTCAGTTAATAGACAGTCAAATGTTAGCAGGGAGAAGAAAGGTCAGTATGACTTGGAATTCTCTGGATTCAAATTTTGGAAAGTGTCTAAGGATCTACTCAGGGAGGAGGCGGCATGGTAGAGAAGGCAGAATAAACCCTTGCTAGGAAAAGAGCACACGCAGGCCCTCTGCCCAGTCAGGCAGCCATATACCTTCTGGCTTGAAGGCCCTGTTTATGGCTAATGAGGGATGTGACCAATCAGAGGTTGAAACTCAGGTCCCAAGGACCATTTAAGCCCACAGATAGATTGATATTTTTACATTTTTGCCTGCAAAATGTTTTTTAAAAGGTGAATTGGTGATCAAAATTTAAAACTTGGGAGTATTTACGTTAAAAGTCTGATTTTTCCCTTTTTTCTTGAAAACTAATATATTTGCCTATATACCTGTCACATTCTTGTGACAGCTGGAGCTGAGGTGTCTCATGGCTGCCCCATGAGACAGGGCACATCCTTGCTACTTCACTCCAGCCTTTACTCTTTCCACTCTGCCAGTTAAGTGACCAGCCTGTCTCTACAAGGAGCCGAGTATGCAACCCTGCAATGAGAGCTCAGTGGCTTTATGAGTAAACCGAAAAATCATTAGATGCATAGTGTGTATTGGTTGAAATAATTTAAAAATATTTATTGTGTAGTCAAGTGTGGATAAGCTAAGACGACTAGAATATGGTTTCTGCTATCAAGGAACTCACAGTCATTGACAGTAGGGACACCTTCTTACAAATAATTGCAGCTTGATAGTATTGATGCTACAATCAAAGGGTATCACAGGGATCTGAGAACACAGAGGAGACAGTTCTGCAAAGAAGAGTTGAAGAAAGTGTGACAGATGAAGTCGCATCTGAGCTCAATCTTAAAGCAGGAAGGAGGGAATCAATACTCAGAGAAAAGTCTATAAAGGTTCTCCAGCCAGAGGAACAGTCTATGAAAATACAGGGTGATGTGGGAGTTATTGAGAGGTTCAGTGGGACCTTGGTATAGTGAGGGAGCTGATCATCAGAACTAGACCATGAAATTCTAGACAAACCTTATCCCATAGGGTCTATAAACAGTGGCAGAAATATATGATTTAGACAAGGGACTACTATGATCCAAATTGTTTTAGAAAATTAGTGGCCTAATGGAAGAAGAATCATATAGGATAAATGACGAATGCAAAGAAATCAGGTAGGGTCTCTTTTCAATAGTCCAGGTGACAAAAAAGTTGTGAACCAAGCAATGGCTCTGGGAAGAGATGGGTTTGATAGGAGGCAGAATGAACTGAGAAGTCACAGTAAAATCTTCTCGACAGTGGTAGTGGAGGAGAGGGGAGGAAAAGAGGATGACTCCCAAGATTTCCAAACTGGCAGAAGCAGCAGTTGAGGCACCGTGACTCTGAAGGGCCATCAGAAGGGGAAACAAGTTTTTTGGGGGTGTGATGGTTTGGAGCTGTATGTACCCCTGAGAAACATGTTCTTAAATCTAATTCATTCCTGTGGTTGTAAACCTATTGTAAGCAGGACCTTTTGATGAGGTTACTTCAATTAAGGTATGGCCCACCTCAATCAGGATAGGTCTTAATCCTATTACTGGTGTCCTTTATAAACAGAATAAATAAATAAGTAAATATATATATATTATATACATGTAATATTATATAATTATATATATATACTATATATATAGAGAGAGAGAGAGAGAGAGAAACTATAGAAGCAAGAAGCTGAAAGCAATGAAACCTGGAAGTCAGAGGAGAGACCAGCAGCTGCCACCATGTGCCTTGCTATGTGGCAGAGGAGCCAAGGATTGCCAGCAGCAGGTCTTCAGGAAGAAAGCATCACCTGATGAGATTTGATGTGGACATTTTCTTGGCTTCAAACTGTAAGTCAATAAATTCCTATTGTTTAAGACAACCCATTTCATGGTATCTGCTTTCAGCAGCCTAGGGAACTAAAACAGGGGGTGAGGGGTTGGTTCTTGGGGATGAAATAATGAGATTGGTTTCAGGCCAGGGAACAGAAAGTTCAAAGTTACCAGAAATTACAAAGGCAGTGGCAGCCAAGCTCAACTTCAGTGCACGCCAAATCGGACTACTTATTTTTATATAGCTTGCAAGCTAAAAATGGCATTTATATTTTTAAATAGTTAAAACAAAAATAAAAAGAATATTTCATGACATGTAAAAATTATATGACGTAAAAATTTCAGTAAATAAAGTTTTATTGGAACACAGTCATACTCTTTCATTTACATATTGTCTATGGCAGCTTTTATGGTACAATGGCAGCTCTAGTAGTTTTGACAGAGACTGGTCTGCAAGGCCTAAGATATTTACTATCTGGTCCTTTACAGAATAAGTTTGCTGACTTCCAGTTTAGGTTGAACTCTCAGAAATTATTCACGTAGGTAAAAAAACAGTCAACTATTGGCAATTTCACTATGATTACACGTGATACACAAGTGAAGCAAAGGAGAGAGACAGGTTTCGTTAAAACTTAAGGTGACTCCGGGCATCACTAGTAACACTGGCTTTGAACTCTGCTGCCAGCATTTGGGGGCCATCATTAGCTTTGTCTGCCTCATTCAATACAACTAAAAGACTGAGTATTAGAAAACAAACACCAAAGATCAAAAGACAGTATGGTGCTGTCCTGTGGACCTTTCCACTTATATATCAATGTTTTTTCCTTATATTGGCTGTTCAGAAATGAACTTTTAACTTAGTAAAGATAAAAATCAGAGACCTGCCTTTGGGTATTTCCTTTCAATTATTCTCCCATCCTCTTAGCAAAACCATTAATATCACCAATGTCCAACTTCCTTATCTAAATAAGGAAGTCTGCCCCCGTCAGATGCTGGAGCAATTCCCGTACAAAGCTGCAGTGCTGCCCTGTTGGGGCCAAGTGAAATCAAAATAATTGCCTACCTTAAGAAGGTTTCAGGTTTTGAAATTTTGCACTAAAAAAAAAAAGGCAGAAAAATACTTTTGCAGGTTTCAAATAATTTATTTGTATATAGCTGTTAGCTTCAATTGGTAATTAAGAAAAAAAAAAAGTAATGTGCTTGAAGCAACTACATTTCTAAAGATAAGGTTTCCTTTATTCACCAGATATATCAATAACATCAGCAATGTGAGAGGAATTTTGTTTTTTAAAACAAAGTGAAAGCCAATTTCAAATGTGTAATTTTAAACTGCAAACTTTACAAAGCCTGAAACTAATAAAATGAAATATGAAACCAATAGAAAAAAGTGCTCTAATCTCAGCAGACATCAAATAACTATACGTATGTTTTTTAATCAGCAGATTCCTCAAAAAACCCAGACACAATCATGGCACTTCCCTTGCTGTGGGACAGAGAAAGAGCTGGACAATCTTGGGCTCTGATATTTTCCTTTAAACCTTAGAGAGACCCAAGAGGAGAAACTTGACACAGCAGAGGACTGTTTGGTGGTAAGAAGGGAAAAGCCCTAACCTGGGAGCTGTGAGTCCCTGCTTTAGAAAGTATCTTAAGAAATGTGCTATCATCCCCCATATAGGGGGGATGATATAGGATATAGGAGGTGGAGGCCACTCATCCACCTATCCCCACCGAAGCACACCATGGGCATTTGCAATAGAGCAGGAAGCAGAGGGATACCAGGCATACAGGTTTCTCCTCTCTGCCAGAAATTTGGGAGGCAGTTTGTTATAGCAGAAAAGAGCACAGAGACTCTGGAACCAGACTCCTCGTGCTTAAGTCCTGGATCAGTCACGGGGTATCTCTGTGGCTTTTCACAAGGCACTTCATCTCCCCATGCCTCAGTTTCTCAGCTGCAAGACGGGGACAATTAGCATTCATGGGATCATGGAAAGGATTAAAAAGCTAAAACATTTACAACAACCTCACAGTTGATAAACAGAACTGTCTAAAACGTGTTACATCTAATAACTAGATTAATGCTTGTAATCCTAAACATGAGAAAAATGTTATTATCCTCATTTTATTGGCCTCAGCAATATCGTATGCAAAATGGTTCCGTTAAATGTCCTAGACAAACCATTCTGGCACTTCCTCATAGCCACTGAGGTTGTAAAAGATGAAATGTGTTCAGGCAAACGATGCTTTTGTAATCAGCTGCACAACAGCCTATACATGAAACACAGGTATTGCATGAAGGGACTGCGGCATGTCCCATGGTTTCAGCACTCCAATATGCCTTTTCCGTGGAAAGCACAGTATTAATGCAAATGTACAGTAAGAACAATAACTAGTTCCTCCCTCCCCCACTGCTTCATTTGTTTAAATAAAAAATAAAAATAAAAACCACTTTAACTGAAAATAATCTATTTTAGAGAATATTCACTTCTGTGTAAACTTGCAGAGAAAGTCTGCTTTATGTCCAGATTAAAACCTGAACAACAGACCAAGTAGCCTTTGAAAACTGGTTGTTATCTAATCAAACATTCTTACCTTTGTCCTCATATCCTGGGCAAAGGTCAGTTAGCAATTCAGGCCTCCCACCTCAATTGGAAAGGACATGCCAATTTTAGCCCCAGAAAGGCCAATCTGGGTTCCATTTTAGGGGACTTGCTGGTCAAAAAAGTAGAAAGTACATTGCGACTTTGCTATGCCCTTGAATGAGACAAAGGCACTGACAAGAATATAAACAATTTCAAATTGGACCAATGCCCAACAGCATCCTTAAAAAGGACAAGGTCAGCTACCAACATATTTCAATTAGTCAAAGATGGATATGACCCATAATGTTGTATGCTGATTTTGGTTAAGTTTTTTTTCCTCCTCTCAAATCCCCACCACAGAGCAGGGAGTAGGCACTAAATAAATGTTAACTGAATGAATGAGCAAATGAACTCATTCTCTCTATAACACTCCATGGGGAGACTAGAATAACAAGTTGAGTTCAAAGACTATTGTTTCTTAAAGCTAAAAATACATTGACTGGGGCTTCCCATCAATCGGTTTCAAGGACAACAAGCATCCATTCCAAAGAATAAGATTATTTAATTACAAGCACCTCTACCAGAAAATGAACATCTCCGGCAAAGAAATGGCTGATGGGAGTCGGACCCTAGTGCACCTGCGGGTAGCATCTTAATCTGAAATCCGCTGTTGGCTTCCACTTTGCAACCAAGAGCTTCGCTCAACAATGTTGTTCTATTCAACAGTCGTTGCCTACCTAGAAGGCCTTGGAGGCTGGGCTGGTGATCTCTCAACAAGGAAAGACTGCTGCAGAGGAAGGAAATTCCGGAGGTCAAAGGGGGTCCTGGAGGTAGCAGAAAGGCGGATTCTGACACGATCAGTTTAAAGCTACCCAGCAGTGCAACGAACTACCTCAAAAAGTTGCAATTTCCTGCAGTTAGAAATGTCCAAAAGTTGATTTATCACCTCTCAGGGTTACTCTGAGGATCTCTGCACTGAATGCGAAGGTCCTCAGGCTTCTTTCCCAACTGTTGCTTCTAATGTGTCCATCTCCCACCCCCAACCTGTTAATACAAAATCTAAATGGCTTTCAGAGTTAAAAATAATTATTTACATGAAATATAGTTTTAGAATGGTACTTGCCTTGATACAGCAATTCTCTGTTAACTGGTAAACCGTATTTGGCATATGGCAAGTCTCTAAAAAAAATGGAAATTTGATTAACTCAAACTTCCAATCCCCAACCAGGCCTTTAACTGGGGCCCTGCAAGTGCGGCTCAAATGCTGCTGCTCCCTGGGGCGCCTAATTGGGTTTTCTTTTCTTCATCTCCGTGGGAGATGGTCTGTTCTCTACTCCCAATGCTTCATTTAATGTCACTGTACATACAAGACAACAGATCTTACAGTGATGAAAGACACAATGTCAAATTTTTAAAAAATTTATTTAAAATTTTTTAAAAAAATTTATTTAAAATTTTTTTAAAAAATTTCAAAAATTTCTAAATTTGTTTGTATTTTGTTATTTTTAAAACTATTGTTTCATTTTCTTATTAATTTTATTCAATTATTTTGTTGGCTTCATTTTTGAAGAAGCTTTGGATCACAGAAGGGTTACAACTGTGGCAGGGAAGGATCATTGGTGTGGGTTGTCAGTGATGGGGGATGCATGGGAGGAGGTTCACCTGAGCATACCTATAAGGCATATGAATGAGTTCAAGTGTTCATGGGGCACCGTCACGGTGGGTGGAGGGTCACACAATAACTGAAAGAATATCGAATTCCCATCCTGGGGAGTTCTGCCACATTCTCTAGTGGGATGGCAAAAATCCGAGTACAGGGGCAGTGACTAGTGAAGGAGGATGGACCATTGACAGGCCCTTGATACTGATGACTGTACTTACGAACCTTTTCTTTTGAAATTGAAACTTAGCTTAGTATTACAGGTTGCCTAAGAGTTACCTCCTGAGAGCCTCTTGGTTGCTCAAATGTGGCCTCTCTCTAAGCCAAACTCAGCATATAAACCTTCCCCCCGGCGGGGGACATGACTTCCGGGGATGAACCTCCCTGGCACTGAGGTATTACTACCAAGCACCAACTACCAATGCAACTGGAAAAAGACGTTGACCAAAAGGAGGAAAGGATAAAGACAAGTTTATATGGCTAAGAGACTTCAAAGTGAGTCGGGAGGTCATTCCAGAGGTTATGCTTATGCATGCCTCAGCAGGATCTCATTGACTGCCACAGTAAATATTGCCTCAAATAGCAGGGCTCCAAAGGGCTCTGGAGACATCCAGACACCATAGGCAGGGCAGTCAGCTCAGGAGTTTGGCACCTTGCCAGTGGGCCCTACTTTGGAATTTATGCTCCCCACTGTGACAGAGTTGGACTCAGTTGTGGTTTCCCTACACATGGCTCTTCTGCCCATTCTATGTGAACCTATAGTTAGTAATAAAGTTGATAGGTTTATGTCCAAGAGACTTAAATCTTTGGGCTGTCCATATGCCAGTTGGGCCCTGAATCTCACAGAGTTGCAACACCTACTCTCCAGTTCACTGGACTCACCCAGGACAACTAACAAGGAGATGATGATGGACAATGACCATCCCAAGGAAGAGAGAAAGTCTACAACTGCAAGCAAGATAGTCCCATCCATCTGCCCTATAACGTCTAAGTCCCCTCTCAATTAGAGGCAGAGTGGGCATCACTGTCCCAGAATCCTCAGTATTTGAGAACGAGTGATGGACTAGAGTAGATTTACTGTTATTCTACTGTAGACTTATTGTTATTCTAGTAATGGAAGAACTTTTACCATTGATATAGAGGCAGTGGCCACTGGAGGTTCTGAGGGGAGGGAGAGGGAAAAATAGGTGTAATATGGGGGCATTTTTGGGACATTGGAATTGTCCTGAATGATGTAACAATGACAGATACAGGCCATTATATATCTTGTCATAATTTAGAAAATTGTGTGGGAGAGAGTTTAAACTATAATGTAAACTATAATTCACACTAAGTGGCAATGCTCCAAAATGTGTTCATCAATTGTAACCAATGTACCACACTAATGAAGGAGGTTATTAATGTGGAAGGTGTGGGAGGGGGAGAGAGTAGGGCATACGGGAATCCTCTATATTTTTTATGTAATGTTTCTTTAAAATTAATTAATTCTGCGTGCTGAACATTACCACATTCATACCTACAGTACAAATCTCTGGGGTGTCTGACCTGCACCTTCAGGATTCAATTGCACATTTCACACATTCCAGCTGCCCAAATCTGTGCTCATTTTCTCCTTCCTTCTGCTGTCTCCTGTCTCAAATATGATCTTCCTTCTGGTGTTTCTTATCTTGAATTACCAAGAATTCCAAGGAACATTCTTGTCTTCCTAGTTTGTTACTCTCACCTACTTCTAGTCTCAAAGGCTGTGGATTCTATCCTGCAATCATGACTGGCTCCCCTAATTCCCATACCTTGTTCAGCCCTCATTATATCCTCTGGGCATCACTGCATAAGCTTCCTAAGTGGTTGTCCCTTTCCCAATAAATCTTGCACAGCGTGGTCAGACTAACCTTTCTCAGTCATGAATCTCTCCCAGGATCAAATTCTTTCAATGGACTCTGAAGATTACAAGATAAAATTTAAACTCCTGAGCTTACCCCACAGGAGCCTTCAGGATCTGGCGACTCTCCATATCCTCAGTCTATCTCCATCTGCTTTCCTCATACCCTGCTATCCTCAGCTGTGACAAACTGCCTTGGTTTACAGAAAGCACTGTGTCGCTACATGCCATCATTCCCTCACACGTGCTTTCCCTCAGCCTGGAAGGATCCAACCTCCCTTCCTGTCTGACAAATGCCTGCCTGTACTTCGACACTCAGTTTAAGTACCTCCACATCCTAAAGCTGCTGCACATGCATTTCTTCCCCACAAACTAGGACCGGTATCCTAGCTCTGCCACTTACTAATACGTGACCTTGGGTAAGTTAGCTCACTTTGCTAAGACTCAGTTTCTACAGCTCTAAAACTGGATTGCTGTGAGGACTGCAGACCTCACAGACCTAATAGAGACTTGTTTTGGACATTGCCTTTTCCTCCTGCCCTCCTCTGTCCCATTCATAGCATTGTCCCCCGGCCATAGCTGATTAGTCTAGGGATGGCCACCTGACCCACGCTGAGCCAATCAGGTTCCTTCCATGGAAAATGTAAGAGAAACAGAGAAAAAAAGAGGGAAGGAGGGAGAAATGAAGCAGATTATGCAAAAGAAGAGTAGAGCTTAGAAAGAAAGAGAATCTTAATGGAGTTTGAACACCTAGTCCAGCTGTTCCCAAGACCCATCTCTCCTTGGACTATCTGGGTCACTCCAATAGCCTTATGGTAAATTTCCCTTGGGAATCTGTCACTTGTAAGCTAAGGAGTCTATCAACACCCAACTCTCAATTCATGCTCATTTGTACCATTATTATTAAACCACAAGCATTCTGAAGTCAGGGGTAGAATCTTACTTGACTTTGAATCCTCAGAGATTAGCTACTGAATGAAAGATTTATTGAATTCAAGGGGGAAATAGTAACTTGGGGTTTAAATTCTTATCACAAGCTCAAGGATCTCTAGATACCATCCTATCCTAAGAGAAAAGCAAAAAGGAAAAAAATAGCAAATTGACAGTTATGACCAGAAAGGGGCAGGGAGGGTCACTAGGCCAAACCTCAGAAGGGAAGCATAAGGTTAGGAATCCCAGTTCTGAGAGGCACTGGTGAGGCACATTTAATCCCCTGAATATCTTTGATTTATCAATTGAGCTAATCAAGGTTTATCAGGAAGATCAAAACAAACAAACAAAAAACCCTGTATCTTATGAATAAATGTTCATTCATGCAGAGAACTACTCCTGAAGCTTACCATCAGGAGACAGTGGGATGTTCAGTTTAATAACTAAGGAGAAGATCACCACCCCAAACATCCCTGGGAGGCAGAGGGACTTACATAAGTCTCAGAAATTGTTGGAAATCTCACAGATTTGAAATGAGGTCACTGTTTACCTTCCTCACTGCATTTCAAACTAGAGATTAAAATAGATTTCACTTTCCAGAATCCTGGATGTAGTCAGAAATAGATTCAACGGCTGAAAATGAATATTAATAGTGGAACCAGCAACATAAGAGAGGAAATCAAAAGGGAGATTTTTTCCTTCATAAAAAGGGTCATGAAGGTAATTTTTATTTCATTATGTTTCTAAGTTGAATGCTGGTTGCAACATATCCTTTCTGCATTGACATGAAATATGAATTAATCAGTAAATAATAAAAGTAGTATAAAAGTCTCACATGCTACATTGTCAAAATATATCCTAATTTTCTAATGAATTCCTAATGGATTATAATCCAAAAGTTGGTGAATAAGGTAGCTGCTGATTTGAAAAACATTTTGACCAAAACCAACATTAAACAGTGGTTAGACCAAATTACATGCTTTTCTAGAAATTTATCTAAACCATAATGTAGATAAACCACACAACTAAATGACAACAAATGCAATTTATGACACTGTTTATATGGGAAAGTACATTTGGAATTCCAATTGCTGATGTTTAGAATGGTCCTCAGGCTTTTGTGTGCCTACGAGTTACCTGCAGAACTTCTTAGAACATGGATTTCTGGGCTCCACTCTCAGAGATTCTGGCTTGGCAGATCTAAGGTAGGGCCTGCGAGTTTGCATTTCTAACAAGCTCCCAAATGGTGGTGATACTTTTGGTTCGGAGATGACACTATCACTGGCCTAGAAGAAACAGAGTCCCCTTGACTTAGTCAGGGGTTGGGAATTCCATCTTCACTCTCATTCCACTGAGGTAAGGAACAGTATGCGATACCCGAGTTGTGAGCCACTGGTGGAGGTTAGTACTGCCAGCATCAGGGGTTTGAGAGGCTACTCGGTAATGGGAACAGGAACTCCAGGGAGAGGCAGGTGCTGTGGTGGCAGGAACATAAACTTGAGAAGGGACAGTCACTGTAAGCAGCAGAAGTCTGATGGGCAATGGAGATTCCCAGTGAAGGGGCTGAGATTCTCCTGCAGGGCTGTACTGGGGTTACTAGCTGCAGAGGAAGAAAGCTTGAATAGCAGTGGTTCAGAGTCTACCACACCTGGGGTTGATGCTAGGAAATGGTTGTCAATAATAAAGAAATGGTAGGAGGGGGTAGGAGAAGGAAAGGCACTATACAGGATGCTTGTTTCCAATAGAGGAAGCGGCTGCAACACAAAGGGAAAGGCTGTTACGGCCATTTGGCATATACAAACTGGAAGGTAAATTACTATCGGAGACAACTACTCTCACAGGAAAGATATGCACCATCTATATTCCAAATTATTAACTATATGATACTTGTGTGTGTGACCTATTTGATTTAGCCCAACCATATGTTCTTGGACATTTTTCCATGTCAACACATTTAAATTTATATAGTAGTTTAAAAACTTTTCAATATGGAAAATTTCAAAATATATGCAAAAGCATTCCCCACATACTTATTATCTAATTTTGCTTCATCTAAACCTTTCTCTGACTCCACTCCTATCCTACCCCACAAGATCATTTTAAAGCAAGTCCTTATCCTTTCAAACTACAAGACACTTTTTACCAGAAAGATTACTAAAACACTTGTAAGTACTTCATTATTTAATTGTACATTCTCTCATCTGAACTTCCCAACAACAGCAAGGTAGACAGGAAAGGTACTAATTACTTGGCTGTGTGAGCACTAAGTACTTTTGGGTGGCTTCTTTTCCAGGCTCTGCTAATTTCCTCACATCAATGTACTGATCAGAACAATGCTGAAAACTTGAGTGGGGCTCTGCAGGGCTCTGCAGCTCTCTTTCAGAGCAACTATCTCTTTCCAGTATTCTGTTCTGTGCAATCTGGCCTCCTTGGTTTCCCGAGACGCTCAGCTCCATGTCTTCAACTCAGAGAGTCTGCTTGGTTCCACATGTGGGCCCCATCTCTGAGAGCCCACTGCCCTTCACTGCCTAATGCCCAGTGTCCCAAAACCCATTGCTTCATATATTTGGTCTGGGCTCATTTGTTTGTTTATTTTTGGTTGTTTCAGGGGGTGGTAAATTTAGTCCTTGTTACTCTAGCTTGGTTGGATGTGGAATTGTCCCAGGCTAATTTTCAAGAGGGAATCTTTGTCAACAATTTAAAAATGAACTGTTGCCAAATGGGATCTGACTCTGTATCTGTCATCACACTAAAAAAGTTATACATTAAAAAGAGAAGCAATATCTATGTCAAGCTGTGGCCTAGGAAGTCACAAGAGCTGGCGAGACCCTACATCTTTACAGATTACTCTACACATGGTATTTCATCAAAATAACCTATCCCACCTCCACAGCTCTGCTAAGATATTAAATTATCTAAGAATCATGTTCTGTAATTTCTTTTGTTTTATGTTGTGGTCTTTATTGCCAAAAATAAAAACTTTTAAAAAGACAACTACTGTTAGTCAATAAATACCCCTTCCTTCTGTACTGAATCTCCGGTTTCCCGTAGGCTTCCCCTGCAGGCAGCCTAATTAACAGCTTGGGACAGTAGGTTCCTACCTGGAGGCTGTGCTGAGGGGTCAGGGCCAGACATCTCATTAAAGAGACATGAAATATGGGGGGGGACCCTTTGCCCTCTCCCCAAACTAAATTATTGGGCCCTTGGTGGTGAAGGAGTTCATATCTGATGGATAATGAAATACCTCGTTTATTTTGTGGGGGGAGGGGACAGCCAGGGTCTAACACTATTCCCAAAGGATGACCTCTCAAATTAGGGGCACATGAGGATTTGGGTGAAGCACCAGAAGGCTGGCCCGGGGGGGAAGAGCTGGAAGGCTCTGTAGGCAGCCTGAAGGAGGGTTCCGGCACTCAGTCCTAACACGGAAACCTAAGGCACAACTGCAAAAACCCCTTCTTTTGGACAGACAGGGTCTGAAGAGCTGCAATGACCAGGAGAGGAAGAGCAGGACAGTTCTGTGGCTCTCCACACCTCGGGAAGCAGGCTGGAAGGGCTGTTTTGGTGTCTGGGGAGCACTACTGGCCTTTAGCAGGCAGGGACTAGGGATGCCTAAGGTCTCCTGAAAAGCTGTCCTTCCACAGATGCCAGCGGTATCCCTGGTAATCTATCTGTGACCAACAAAGACAGGAAAGGGCTCACCTATCCCCTCTGCTCCTTTTCTGGTAGTACTGAGAGCCTGCCAAGAAGCTTGAGCAATGTCAGTCTGGACTCCAGAAGCTAGAAGAGTCTCAGGAGACCCAAAATCCAGGAGGTAACGGGGATTGAACCCAGGACCTTGTACATGGGAAGCAGACGCTCAACCACTGAGCTACATCTGCTCCCCAATGAGAGTTGTTTTTTGTTTGTGCTTTGTTGTTTTGTTTTTAGGAGGTACCAGGGATCGAACCTGGGACCTCGTACATGGGAAGCAGGCGCTCAACCACCTGAGCTACATCCACTCCCCTTGGATTTCCCTTTTGCTGAAACAGGCAAGCTGCAACTACTTTATGGTTAGGGTGTCACTCTGGATCTTGTGGCTTAATTGGGTCTGTAAATCACTCAGTTTCTTCATCAATCTGGATAGGGCTGAGAGGATAATGGTTTCAGGGTGCAGAGCCACAGGACTTCACAGTGTAGTAAAACCTCTCTGGCTTGTCTTTGGGGTCATAGAGAGCCTGTGACTCATCCTCATCCAGCTCCAAGTACTCAGTCTCTGACCATTTCTCTGGCTTGGGGTACACTGTGTGCCTCAGAGCATTGTCTGGCTCATATTCAAAAGTCCCTCTGCAGTAGGGTTCCACTTGGCCTGTCCCTTGCCGAAGTCCTTTTTTTGGCATAGGCTATAAGTCTCAGTTCCTGCCCCCTTCTCAGCCTGACCATGAGGATGTTGTCCTGCTCCACGTAGTCATTAGGTCATTATCACTGTAATGACCCGGGGGCTGTTGGAGATGAGGTCTCGGGGTGACCTGATGAGTCTGGTCTTTACTGCACCTCACATCAAGGGTGAACTCCACCAAGAACTCAGGGCAGAACTCGTCACACGTGCAGTCCCAGGCATACTGCAGCTTGTCCAAATGTCATCACTAGTGAGGGGAAATCAATCCAAGTCAGTGAGCAATAAACTCATCTTGAAGGACTTAGGAATTGGCATCAATTTGCACCCAGTCAATGGCTATTATAGACACCTCAGCGATGAAGACCTGAATAGAATTGGCCACCACCAGGTCTGTATTCTCCATGATGAACTTGACATTCTCATCTGTGAGTGAGCTCAGTGAATCGCACCGTTGGCTGGCTGGCACTCGGCATGGCACCCTGCACCCAGACCAGCCTCCACTGTCAGCTCAGGTGCATCTCCCTGTTCTGTATTTTCTTAAATTGGTTACCACAAGTCTAATGTGTCTATGTGATCAGTAGAGCAATTTTTAAAAATATATATTTTTTATTTTTAAAAGATACTTATATTACATAAAATGCTACATAAAAAAATATAAGGGGATTCCCATATGTCTCACTTTTCCCCACATTAAGAACTTCTTTCATTAGTGTGGTACATTCATTGCAATTGATGAACACATTTTGGAGCATTGCCACTAAGCATGGATTATACTTTACACTGTAGTTTACACTCTCTCCCACTCAATTCTGTAGGTTATGGCAGGATATATAATGGCCTGTAAATGTTGTTGCAATGTCATTCAGGACAATTCCAAGTCCTGAAAATGCCCCCATCTCACACCTCTTTTTCCCTCTCCCTGACTTCAGCACCTCCAGTGGCCACTGTCTCCACATCCATGATATAATTTCTTCCATTGCTAGAATCACAATAAGTCTATAGTAGAATACCAGGAAGTCCACTCTAGTCCATATTTCATTCCCCAATCCTGAGGATTCTGGGATGGTGATGCCCACTCCACCTCTAATTGAGAGGGGTCTTCAATCCCATATGGCGATGGTTGGGACCCTCTTGCTTGCAAATGTAGACTCTCTCAGTTCCTTGGTGTGGTGGTTGTCCATCCTCACCTCCTTGTTAGTTGTCCTGGGTGAGTACAATGAACTGGAGAGTAGGTTTTGAAACTCTGCTGAGGCTCAGGGCCCAGCCGGCATATGGACAGCCCAGACATTCAAGTCTGTTGGATGTACACCTACCAATTCCAGCACCAACTATAGGTTGAAATAAAAGGGACACAAGAGGCATGTGTAGAGAAGTCACATCTGAGTCCAACTCTGTCACACTTGGGAGCACAAACTCCAAAGCAGGGCCCACTGGCAAGGCACCAAAGTCTGGAGTTGTCTGCCATGATCGTAAGACCTGGGTGTCTCCAGAGCCCTCAGGAGCCCTACTATTTGGGGTAGTATCTACTTTGGCCATCTATGATATCCTGCTGAGACATGCATAAGTGTTACCTCTCTGATGACCTCCTGACTCACTTTGAAGTCTCTTAGCCATAAAAACTCATTTGTCTTTACCTTTTCCCCCTTTTATTCAAGGTCTTTTTCCAGTTGCATCACCAGCCGGTGCTTGGTAGTAATGCCTCGGTGCCAGGGAGGTAGAGCAATTTCAAATCAGCCTGAAAAGTGTGGAAAATCTTCTGGAATTC